>JAHBCN010011460.1:0-45984 GCA_019359885.1 Listronotus oregonensis | reverse complement strand
ACACTTTCAATTTAACCTAAGTTAACTATCTATTGCAATAAACATTGCAAATTTTTCCTTGATTAGATAAGCTTGAAACACAATAATTTCTATGATTTTAAAAGAATTACAGATTTCCCTTAGTTTTAAATATATAGAATCATTTACATAATAAGAAGATATTTGAACTGATTACTATTTTGATATGGTCTTAATATAATACTTGTAATACCATTAATTATTTCTCTTCAATTGTCCCAAACATAATTAATTAAATTAGCTTCAATTTTTATTGGAAAAATAAAAAAACAAACATTCAAAGCCTTGTTATTCAATATATTAGAGGGTTTTGTGTTTTTCTGTGTAAGAAGCCAATGTTTTAGGCTAACAACATGACTCTTATTTTACATAAGTATTTTTATTGGGATAGGTTTATTACATTATTATAAGAATGCCCTACAGCATAGATATATTGTTACCCATATTTAAAATAAAAAAATTATAACTATCGAAGACTATGTGGTTTCGGCTGCTCATAAATTAATATTTGCTTTAATCACCTGCTATTCGACAAACCTGGATCTCACTGCGTGTCCTATATGTAATTCTTGAAGTTTGGTGATAGATCCCTTAGGATTTTTCTTTAATTGTTAATTGTACTCAGTTGCTCTTCTTACATTTAACGGCGATTTTCTAGAAAACCGTTAGTTGTATCAAAAAATGCAAGATACCAAAAATTTAGATTTTCTTATGGCCGACTAGCTGGTGTAGCTAATTAAAAAAACATGGCGTACTCATAAAATTTTGGTAATCAAAAGTGTTTACGCTTCTCAATCCACCCCCTATCTAAAATCAGTTTTTTTTTCCGGCAACCTCGGGTTTTTAAGTTATCCTTTTTTTTAATCTTTATGACAGCTCACGAAGGATTATTATATATGTATATATATACTAATTATATATATATATATATATATATATATATATATATATATATATATATATATATATATATATATATATATATATATATATATATATATATATATATATATATATATATATATATATATATATATATATATATATATACAGGCTGTTAGGACACCGCATCAGAAAACTTAAGGTAGTTACATTGAAAAAAGCTAGTAAGTTGTGTGAGAAAATGTCGAAATATCCACCATTACCAAGATACAGGGATATAAAATATCATTTTTTGTTTAATTTTTTTGGCATATTAATTATATTCTTTAACTGAATAAGTTAATATTTCGTATAAGAAACCAGTTTGGTTGACTTTACAATTCTAAAAACAAATTGGTTATTTTTTATTCCGCTAGAGGGCACTTTACCTGAAACATAACATTAATTTCTTTTATAACTTTTCTATTTCAACAGATATCTTGAAACAGAGTATAATATGTTGGAGGTAATTATAAATTTGAAAAAAATGTTCTTCTGATTAATGTCGAAAATCCTTACCGTTCAGCCAGAAAATCGATTTCAAAATTTTTATGCATTTGAAATCAGTTACATTCGTTATTTAACTCTACCCGCAATTGAGTCGCCTTGCTTGAGCATAACATTGTCAAGGGTTTGTTGTTACACCAAATATCACCTTAATCGGTTAAAGAATAAAATAAATATGCCAAAAAAATTAAACAAAAAATGATATTTTACATCCCTGTATCTTGGTAATGGTGGAAATTTCGACATTTTCTCACATAACTTACTAGCATTTTTCTTCAATGTAGAATCACTACCTTAAGTTTCCTGATGTTGTTTTCGGACACGCTGTATATACTTACAACGTAAAGAAAACTGCATTTATTTGAGGTAATTTTTATTAAAAATAGACAATAAATTATTGTAAGTTTAAGTAGATTTATTTAATATTTAAATACCCAATCAGTGTATGTTCCCATTTGATGGTAATCAAAACTCAAAAACCAGAGGTTGTCCGAAAAAATGATTTTGGATCCGTAATCAGCGCCCCGCCCCAAAGAACCTCCGTATGCAACAAATCATCAAAATTGGCGTCAGTCTGATAAGTAAAATTTAACCAATAACTAATAATAAATTGCATAATAACTTTAATATTTACTTACCCTTGAAATAATGCACCAACGGAAATATAAGGACGCTATGAATGCTTGTTTCAATATCCTTTACCGGCTTACTAGCATTAATACCAAAAACAATGATGTGATTACACTTTTCCAAGGTATGGACAATAATAAATATCATCAAAAAAACCAAAACTGTTTTGACATAACTATTAATTTTGCTTTAAATATTTTGTAGTTTCCACAGAGATTTATTTTAATTTCAGCTTTTTTAATAATATTGATAATGTTAGAATCTGGTATAAAGAACTCCCACTCAAATTTTAAAAGTAAGTTGTTAACATTCGCAAACATCACCGTTGTCTTATTAAAAAACATATCAGTACATTAAAACATAAATACTCATAATCTCTGGATATAAGATACTGGGAAATATTTCCTCCTACTTTAAAAGTTGCGGCATATAAGATCAGAATTACTGTTGAAACAGTGAGTGCGTTAAGAGCTATCATACTTCTTAAAAAAAGTTTTTTATTAATATTCATTACTTTTCGATTTGCTTTTAAGAAGATCAAACACTAAATGATTTAAAAATTGGCTTTTTAAGAAATCAAAGAACCCAAAAATATTTGTGGTGATAAGGAAAATATCGATAAATATACAGGGTCTATTTAATACTCCGGTCTTCTATTGCAGCTTTATCGATAATTTAAAGAAAACTTTGATTTACATTATGTTAATGAGGATGAAAAAACTACTTTCCAAAAATAATTTGACTTATACAGGGTGTTCCAAAAGGGTGTGGCATATATTAATTAGTTTTTTTCAAACGGAATGGCCTACTTTTCTTAATGAAATTAGTGCACCATCAAATGATTTGTTTAACCCTAAAATATCTTTTCTCTAAAATGCAACGTTGCCAATCTACTGAATTTTTTTTTGCCGAAATCACTACTTTACTTAAAGTTTATTTGCTTCGTCATTTTTTATTTAATTTTACTAAACGTTGGTAAAAGCTTTAAACTGGGATCACTTTATCTTATAAAAGTGCAACATTTGTGTGTTCCATGTACAGGGTGTACAAAATTTATATTTAAATATCAATATTTTCAATTTTGTTTGACGCCATTTTTTTATATGGATTGCCCTGTATCTAGTAGTATGTACCGATAGAGTATTCATTTACCTTTAAAATAATAGTGACATGTAAACCTTTATCTGTCCCAGTTTTTTTAATTGCAGTTAAACAAAAAATTACACATTTTTCCTTCAAATTAAAAATTTTTAAGTGGTGCGGTTAGTTTTGTGTAGTTGGCCATGTTTTTTTTTTTTTTGGCTTCAGTTAAGTAAGGAGGTGTCAGTTTTTACGTATAGTAAGCAATAATTAAGTTGTTCAACAATCAACAATAATAAAAATAGTAATTTGTTAAACAAAATGATATACTCTAACGGTGATTTAGTTAATATGATTTACGTTATTGGTGAATGTTTTGGGAACTGTTTTTTGGTTTCACGAGTATATGCACAAAAATACCCAAACAACAGACATCCTGATGAAAGAATGCTACAGGCACTAATAAAAAGATTCGATTGTACGGGAAGCATAGCTTACGTAAAAAAAAATTAGAACAAAAAAAAATTTAAATGAGGAAAAAATTTGGCAATCAGCCTTTAATTTGTAGAGAATCCAGAAATTCGCGTAAGTGAATTAAGTAAAAATTTAGAATATAAAAAAACGTCTGTGTAGAAAATGCTTTCAGCAAAACAAGTTCCACCCCTATCGTGTTCGAATGCATCAAGGACTAACTGAAAACGATTATGAAAAACGATGGGTACAACAACAGGTAGCAAGAAACGAGAATTTTTTAAAATTTGTTTTATTTACAGACGAATGTACTTTTCATAGAAATGGTTTTATAAACAGGCATAATTTTCATTTTAATGTCACCAAAAATCCCCAAAATGGAGTATCAATGTTTGGGGTGGAGTGGTGGCATAATTTTGTGGTTGGTCCGTATTTTTTTAAAAATAGTGTAACCGGAGAAGCTTTTCTAAATTTCCTAAGAAACTATTTTTCACGCTTAAGTGAACATCTTTCCGAATTTGTAAGAGAGCAGATGTGACTGGATGATGCACCAGCTCACTTCAGCGCAAACGTTAGTGAACATATCCCAGAACAATTTCCAGAGAAGGGGATTGGAAGGCAAGGTTCGTTGTAATACTTATCAGTAACTGGCCTTTGTAATTAAATTTTTTACTTCTAGGCCCCACTGCATGGACACCCAGATCGCCGGACTTAACCGTAATGGATTTTTTGGTGTGGGGAAGCGTTAAATCTGACGTGTATCGTTTGGAAGCCACAACTGGGGAAAATATGATGGAACGTATACAACAGTCGTTCAGGCGTATTACCCCTGCTATGCTTCAAAAAGTTAGATCATCTTTTTACATAGGTTTATTCTGTGTTTGCAGCAAAATGGTATACATTTTGAGCAGTTGTTGCGTTAAAGATTTGTTTTTTATTTAAAGTTGTTAGTTTCTTTTCTTACAAAGTATTTTTAATTTTTGGTATTTTAAAATTTAATTAAAAAAAATAGTTTTATTAATGCTGGGCAACCTAATACGTCACAACTGACACCCACTTAGTTAATTAAAGCCAAAACAAAAAAAGCATGGCCAGCTAATCACAACTCCATTAAACATTTTAATTTAAAAGAAAAAAAGGTAATAATTTGTTTAACAGAAATTAAAAAAAAAACTGGGGACGTAAAGGTTTACATGTCGATATCATTTTAAAGGTAAATGAATACTCTATCGATACATACTACTAGATAGAGGTCGTTCCTTTTAAAAAAAATGGCGTGAAACAAAATTGAAAATATTGATATTTCAATATAAATTTTTTACACTCTCCCCATTGAACATACAAAGTTGCACTCTTATAAGATAAAGTGATCTCAGTTTAAAGCTTTTACAAACTTTTAATAAAATTAAATGAAAATTGACGATTGACGGAGAAATTAAACTTTAAGTAAGAGTGATTTCGGCAAAAAAATTATTAAAAATTCAGTAGCTTGGCAACGTCGCGTTTTAGAGCAAAAATAATTAAGGGTTAAACAAAACATTCGATGGTGCAAATTTCTTTAAAAAAAAAGGTAGTCATTCCATTAAAAAAAATAATTATTATGTACCACGCCCTTTCGGAACACCCTGTATAAGTCAAATTATTTTTAAAAAGTAGTTTTTTTACCCTCATTAACATAACGTGAATTATTATTTTTATATATACAAAAAAATTTGAACGTAGTTGTGTTCATGACGTTCAATTCTATTGTGTATTGTTAATTGGTGATTTCGGCAACAATAGAGTAAATAAATTAATAAAAAGTTGTGTATGTGATTTTTTGTGGAATGTAGAGTAACTTACACAATAAATATAATGTGGAACGGCCTTAAAACGTGTTTAAATGTGTGTTAAAGTTTTGTTGACCTGTAAAGGTTAAGTGTGATAAGATTTCGCGCCAGATTTTCGCAAGTTGACTGTGTTCCCAAATTTATTAGTGTACTGGTAAATTCTAACCATTTATCAATGGCTTCGCCTGAAATATTAGAAACACATGCTGGCCATCTTTTTAAAAGACTGTTAAGGTCTAATGCCGGTAAGACGCAAAAACTGAATGAGACAGTCCATATGATTTCACCAAATATAACTGTTACAGATATTGCTTGTAATGACGACACAAACGAAAATAGACAATCTTCAGATTATATAATTACCAATCTTAGAAATAAATTAGCTGATCAGTTGTCAAAAAATGAGGAACTTGAGCAGGAGTGTAAGAAGGGAAAGAAAAAAATTGAACAGTTACTTAGAAGTTTATGCAACAAAAAGGAAGAAATTAAGAATCTCTCTAAATTAATCGAGAATATTAAGAAGAATGCGGAAAGTAAAGTTACAACAAAATCTTCAGCTTCTCAGACTGATGAAATTATAACCCCTTTAACAACTTGCTCAGCTACTCAGACTAGTAGGACTTTGATACTTTCAACAGAAATACAGTGCAATTTATTACCGACAACCGAGGGTAAGCCTGCAACTTTGGAAAAGGGTAGTATGACTGAAACATCGGTTAGTACGATTTTAAACAAACCTAAGAAACAAAGAAAAGTAAGTTTAAAAATAGAAAATACCACTAAGAAGCCAGAATGTTTGAAGGATAAGTCGGTAAGTCCATGTTTCACTTCTTGTGTCCAACCTGTAGAAGGTAGAAAAAAAGTACTTATTTATGGGGATCATTCTGCGTTAAATTGTGCATCTCTATTAGGAAACTTTTTAGAAAAGGACCAATTTTTGGTCGAAGGATGGGTCAAGTCTGGTGCTGACCCCTGTTCTTTAGCAGATACAATTTTTAATGTGTGTAGAGACTATGGTATGAAAGATTCTGTTGTTTTATTGTTAGACCTTAATTATGTTTACACATTAAAGAAAAAATCCATTGACATGCTACTATCAGTAGGCAAATTTATTAATTTAATTTTATGTCTTAAATATAAAAATGTAACTTATAACTCTACTCCTAGTCGTATGTTATCTTATGCGGGATGCGGGCGACATCTATAAATGATTTAAGAATTGAAGGATTATACTTTGGTGTCTCATTTTTCTAAAAGTGGCCTTTTAGGCTGGAGGATCATTGATTATGGTCAAAACTCCTTGTCTAATATGTTTAAATCTTGTAATTTTTGTGAAAATGTAGCCATTTGAGGCACATAGTGAAATATTGAGTAAATGTTAGTAATGTATGTGTTATCTGTTGTTATCGTCCTCCCAATGGTGACTTAAATTTATTTTTTAACTCGATAAGTTCTACTCTTTCAAATGCATGAAATATTTTAAATACGTTATATTTGTGGGAGGATTTTAACATCGATTACTCTAAAGACTCTGTCCAAACAAGCACTTTAATGATATATTTGTACAGCTTTCGAATTAATGTCACAACTAATGAACCAACAAGAGTGGTTACAAATGTTATGGGTCAGACCAGTGTTAGTGCAATTGATTATGTAACGACTAATATGGAATTAGAATTATTTAGCTGTAGTGTTTATAACCCTCATATTAGCGATCATTTTGCACATAAATTTATATTTGAATTAGTTTTGTATAACAATCCTAAAGTCATCAATAAGGTTAAAATGATAAGACATTTTTCACAATATAGCAATGTTTTCTGGCATGATACAGCGTCAGGAATGGACAGATATCCTAAACACTTCTATTACTTTAAACACTGCTTGGGCAGATTTTATTGATTTGATATTGTATTGTTTAGACTGTTGCTGTCCATATAGAGCTCAAAATTTTAATGGAGATAAATACCACGAGCGGCCAATAAATTGGTATACTAATGATCTTAGAAATATTAAAAAAGAGCTAGATAGGCTATTTTGGATACAAAGATACATTACGAACGACGATATAGTTAAGGAGTATACAGATTTAAGGGCAATATATAAAAAACAAATTAAGAACAACAAAAAGGATTTTTTTCGCACCAAAATTGAAAATTCCTGTAATAAAACAAAGGAGGTTTGGAAAATAGTTAATAATAGATTAAATAGGGGGACAAATAATTTTCAACAAATAAACCTTAAAGTAAATAATAGTATTATAAGTGCACCGGTTGAGGTTGCAAATGAATTTGTTAATTATTTTAGTAGCGTCTCTGCAAAAAAATTAGAAGATAGGTATGGTTGCCTTGATTTGCAGTCATTTCCAACTTTGCCATTTGTGGCAAAAATCAATTGTAATTGAGTCAATAACTGAAGTGATTTATTGAAAAAATAGTAATTTAAAAAACAAGAATTCAGCAGGTTTTGACGATATCAACGTAAAACTTCTTAAGGCAATACAAGAACATATTTGCTCTCCACTGGTTTTCTTAATAAATCGAAGTCTGCAAGAAGGAATTTTTCCAACAATACTTAAAACCGCAAATGTTATCCCAGTATACAAAAAAAAACGTGGCGACAAGGAAAACTATCGACAGATATCAATTCTTAGTATCTTCTCAAAGGTTACAGAGAAAATGGTGCATGATAAAATAATGGATTTTGTTCTTAAATATAACATTTTAAATAAGTGTCAACATGGTTTTGTACCAGAAAGGTCAATTGAAACAGCAACATACAGCGTTTTAAACTATGTGTACAGTAATCTTGACCAAGGAAAATATGTAGTAGCTCTATTTTTTGACTTGTCCATAGCCTTTGATACAGTAAACAGGAGTATTTTGCTCTCAAAGCTGTACAGCATGGGTATCAGAGGTAGGTTATCCGAATGGATTGACTCCTATTTGTCTGGGCGTGAAATGGTGGTAAGATATGATGGTGTTAAGTCGGAACCCAAATTTGTGGGTATGGGAGTTCCTCAGGGCTCTGTACTGGGGCCACTACTAACGATCTACCGCAAAATATTAGCACTGGTAGTATTAGCGGCGGATACCCCGGAGGAGCTCGCAGATCACATTAGGGTAGCCTGTCATGAAATGGAAGTTTGGTGCCGTAACAATCATCTTATAATTAATAGCACTAAAACTACATACATGAATTTGTTTATTCGAAAGCCATTACCATCTAACTTCGAAAAAATCAACAATATTAAATTTTCAGACACTGCAAAATTTTTGGGAACTATCATTGATTCTTCATTGACCTTTGCTTATCACGTCGAGTATGTTTGTTCGAAGCTAAATTCAACATATTATGCTATTCTTAATCTTAAGAATACACTGGATGAGTCTGGGTTAATTTCCGTGTACTATTCACTGGCTTACAGCCATATTTCTAGTAATATTGTCTCCTGGGGAGGTAGTGGTCCGCTAGGTAGAGCTTTTGTGGGACAAAAAAGAATATTAAGACTTATATTTAATCTTAAGCCGCTTGAAAGTTGCAGACCCATATTTGTTCATAAAAGGATCCTTACTTTGCCTTGTGTGTTCATTTTTAAGTGTGTGTCCTATGTGAATGCAAATGGGGAATTGTTTGGAAGACTCGGAGCATCTAACTCTTACAACACAAGAAACAATACAAAGATCGAAATTCCTTTACACAGGACATCTTTTTTTAAAAACTCTCCTTTTTACAGTTGTCTTACCCTTTATAATAAGCTTCCTCAAAATTTAAGGCATATGCATGGAGGTAAATTCAAGAATGCCTGCCCAACTGCATTCTTTTTCTAATTGATAAAGCATTTTAGTCAGTTGCAGAGTTTATGCAACACTAAGCGTTTTTTTGTTAATGCTTTTGTCTGGTTTATTTATATCTCATATTTTTTATATGTAAATATTTTTATTTTTATTTTATACTAAATATGGTTTGTTTTATAGCGTAGGTGCAATTTTTATTTTTCTGTATGGTATTTGTCTTTATATTTTTAATGTTTTTTTTACATATTTTATTTGTTTGTACATTTTTATTGTTTGTCAATGTTTTTGTGTATATGACGGTATTTATATGATATTTTATTGATTTTTGTTTTATTATATATTTATTTTAAATTTTTTTTGTAGTGACGACCCTTTATACTTAATGTATATTTTATGGCAATAAATTCTATCTATCTATCTATCTATCTATTAAAATAACGATAAAGCTGCAATAGAAGACCGGAGTATTAAATGGACCCCCTGTATATAATGGTATATTACTTAACAAGTATGATAATTGTGAAACTGAATGTTAGGTAATTTACATGGAAAGTAATTATTGTTAAACGATGTTTAAATTAACGATTTTTGAAAAGTCCTTAGTATAAATTAATGATCTTACCTCACTAGTGCGGTAAAGTAACAGTTACCACAATAGTGCGGTAAAGTAGATAAATTATTTTTTTTATCATGTATTATTTCTCTTTATAGTATGTATATAACAAACAAACAGGGCAATTTACACGCAACCATCATTATTTATAAACATTTTCGTTGTTGTCTCTATTCACATTAAATTTAAATTATTTTATTTTATCTAACTATATTTTAATTAGTTTTATACTCACAGTTGGTAATAATGGGCTCTCAGTTCATGTTACCCCATTGTTAACTTTTGTTTAGACTGCAATTGAATAAATTATTAATTCTGTATAATATTTGAGTTTCACAAACAATAATAATTTTGTCGGCGCACGGTAGCATGCCAGGCCAAGTTCCGGCCTCACGCACTTAGTGTGTATATAACACGAATGTAGCGTATTTTTTCTCCTATTATCCCTTCGTCATCGTTATACAAAGATGGTTGAGATTTTCTTGCTAAATTTACATAAGTATTCTAATTACATGTTAAAAAATTGAATAAGTAAAGTCAAGTGGTTTCGGCGATATTTACTTCTATTTCTATTCCCCAGAAGTATAAACTTAAAATTTGGTATATAGGTAGGTTTAAGGACACAAGTAAAGAAACAATTTTGAAAACTGGATTTAGGAGGTATTTTAGAAGTTTGCAATTTATTTGAACCTGAGTTTCTAGGGACATAATTGCCATATAATTTAAAATACAGAAGGATTTTCTTTCATTCATAAAACTCAGAAAAACGTGAATAGATCATACCAAAAACTTTAATGTAAAAGGAGCCAAATTCCTATTCATAAATCTCGACCTCCTAGAGTACTGAGATCTAAAATTAGACCAAGTTCCGTCCACAAGTTTGTTCCATTTTTTTTTGACTTGGCAAGTTTTTTATTAATTTGTCTGTATTATTTAATGTTTTTTTTTAAGAAATTTTTATTTTTATTACAGAAAGTAACAAACTTGTAAAGTGTTTAGTAAATAAATTTCTGTCTGCATTTTAAATTCCATGAGAATTGTGATCTCAAAAACTCAGGTTCAATGAGATTAAAGCTTCTTAAATACACCTTAAATATACGATATTACCAGCCTTGTCTGGGGCTTACCGAGTAAAAATGTACAGTTTTCAGATTTTTTTTTACCTGTGTCCCCAAACCTACTTACATACCAAATTTCAAGTTTTTACTCCCTCGGAAAGTGCCTCATAATTTTGATAAGTTAATGAGTGAGTCAGTCAGTCAGCAATCTGTCAGTCAGTCGCTCAGTACTAAATTAGGCGATTTTTAAAATCGAATATCTCAGAAACCACTCGACATTACTTTCTTAATTTTCAGGTAATTAAAATTCTTATGTGAATTTACATATCATATCTAATACCTTTATGTGGAACGATACCGAATTTATGATGGGGCGAAAGACACGACAAAGTCTTTTGTGTAATATACACACTTCGGAACTTGAAATGGCGCATTACGGTGTGCCTAGATCGGAGAAACTGCGGGAAATCCTATTTTAAAGGTACCGTTTACGGGTAGTCGGAACAGGGTTTGTTAAAGAACAGGTACAACCTATTTCAGTTCATAAAAATACCTGTTTTGACAAAACTGCTCCAGTTCTAATTTGTTCCGAAACCAAACTTGCTCCAAACTGCTTCAGAAACATACTTGCTCCGGGCTGTTCCGAAACCATCCTTGCTTCGAGCTGTTTTGAACCATAATTGCTCCGAGCTGCTACGGAACCATACTTGTTTCAAGCTGCTCCAAAACCATACTTTCTTCAAACCGTTTTGGAACTCATATTTGCTCCCATCTGTTTTGAAAAAATGCTTGTGTCGCGCTGCTCGCATTTTTTGTTGCATAGCGATCATTGTGTTTACCATTGTTTTTACAGAGTTGTCGGAATCTTAGGAATCGGGTGGCCAGTTGTCGGTGCCCGCATTAACACTGAGTTTTGTATTTCGTCAACAGTACATTGGCTTATTGAGCTTTCAGTAAATAAATGAACCACATATATTTCACCTGTTTTTTATTTTTTATAAGTCGTTTCTTTCGACCAGCTTCGAAACTTCCCCCGCTATTTAATATGCTGTGTTTTCCTTTTTATAGTTTAATTTCAGTTTTGATATTGGGTAAAGTTGTAAAGCACATCAAGAGATCCAACTCGAATCACTCACCTACATAACCAAAAGATGAAGAATATTTGGGGCGATGATTCATTTTTTTTTTGATGTACCGTTATGTTTTATTATTTTATGACCGACAAAGGTAAAATTAATTATTGGATTAATACAATTTAAAAACTTAAACTGTTTAATACAATTTATTAAACCTGAAGCTTCGTCCCTTATTTAGTTATCAATTTCTTTGTTTTTATAGATGCTTAGCAAAGCATCGTATACATCTCCTATATGGAATCTTAAAGACTTTTGGACTCTATCCTACTATCCCATCTCGTGACACTCAATGGTTTCAAAGGTAATCCTTGGACGTGTTTCAAAAGTATTGCCCATCGAAAAGTAGATGCCGAAAATATAAATATTTTTTGGACCATATTAAAAAAATTAGCGGCTTTCAGGGATGCTTTTGCCATATCATTAACCACTAGATTGAGAGAGTGGCTACCACATGGTACGTAGAATGCTCGCGAATTTACATTTTTAATTCTGGATTGCACTCCTGCTTTATCGTTAGTTGGACCCGTTGTCATAACCCTGCCCTCTAATATCCTGCAAATTTAAATCCAAATTATTAAGTTTTCCATTTATAATTTTAGACATTTTTTTTCCTGTGGACCTTTTAATCGGAATCCCAAAAAGCATTCATTAATTTTTATTTTAACCTCATTGGTATCAGATCTATTAATTGAAATATATCTGATCACAAGAGTTATTTGCTCCACCTTACTAATGTCAGGACTGCAATCCAAAATTATAGAATAGTATTTGGCTTTTTTTATTTCATTAATAATATGGAATCTGACACTTTGATGCAATAGGTCTATTATCTCGTTTTGTATATTTTTCCCGAGATAGTGGGCTTTAGTTTTCCCTTTTTGAGCACTCTACGTACATGTTCTTCCATAATGGGATCAAATTCAGATAGGAGCTCAACTATTTTTGAAAAAGTTACCGTTATAATGCTCAAACAGCTTGTCGCTTGAAACTTGAAAAGCCAATCAACTTTTACTAAGCATTTTAGTTATTCCTACGATTCTTAGAAGCACTTCGTACCAATGGTTTATTTTAGCAATAATAATTCTTTGGGAAGCCGCATCTATAGTATTACACCACTTTAACCTTTGATTTAGTTCTAGCCAAGATTTTTTGGCCTAAATATGGTTTTTGGAAATTTTGTGGTCTTTTAAAGATTTAACGAAATGCTTCCAACTTTTAAAACCCTCTTTTGAAAGGGAACTGATCACACAGCCGAAAACTAAACGCAGTTTTTTGAAATGAAGTAAACTAGCCAATCTCTTAAAGCTTGCTCTCCATTGCTTAAAATTATTTTATAATAATTTGGGCTATATTTTCGACCAGTGTCATCGGAAGGAAATTTATAATTATATAATGGCTTAGGTGAACCTTGCCTGGCGAAAAAGGTTTTTTCGGCATCTCACAAAATTCTTGGCCACAGTGCTGGATCCGTACTTAACGGTTGTAAAGCGCTTTCTGTAGGCGCCGGGTTGTTGTCAATTGTTATAGTGCTTTCATTTGATGCGGGAGTAGTGCAAATTCCAGTTGATTTGGGAATATCGTCCATTTGTTGGTCATCTTTACTCTCTTGCGATTTCGTGTTTTCTTGCATTTCTGGATTTGATGCTGGACACTCTGGGTCGTCATTTTTGGTACTACCCTGTTTTTGTAAATGATTTTTTTAAGCTTCAGCTTGTTTCTGCCTTTGGGCTTCCTTTTTCCGCCTTCGCCTTTGCCAGATAGTTTTTTTGTGGGCCAGACATTCTGGAAGCACCAGTATCTCAAATAAAACAATGTAAAATATAAAATAATAATAACGAAAATTAAAAATGAAGTTTTACCTACTCTAAAAAAGCTAAAACCGTAAGTTTCACACAACAGAGACAATGTTTGATTTGCTAACACAGAACTTTCACAAAATATAGAAATAAATAATTTACAGAAGTGGTACTATTGAGACATAGAAACATCTCGCAATCAACAAAGAGCAGACGGTAATTTTATTTGAAACACTATTTAAGGAAAAAACGGTCCAATGCGAGATGGACTCGCGTACCGAGCGCTCCGCAAGATATTGAAGAAAAATTAACAAATTCATTTACTTTTTTTTTAAGCCATAAATGTCGCTAAAAACTATAGTGATTTTAGCAAAATAATTTAAAATTTATAATTTATTTAAATAATAATTAAATTGCATAATAATTTTATTTTTTTTCCTATCAAACCAAACAGCTTTAAATTTATAGATGTACTTACCTTTAAAAATTAACATGCACCGAACTATGTATAATATGCCAAACATTTTTTCGTAAACTCAAACAGATTCTACATAAGATAAATTTTTAATTATTACCAACGCGACGCGACGTATTGGCAAGAATAATGCTATTTTGTAACGGAATAGCCCTTTTATCAATAAAAGTAATAAACAAGTCAGTGCATGATATTTTCTTCTATTCCTGTATCAAACAGGTTCATGCAGCCCCCAGCCTGCTATTCTATAAGGGGAGGCTGGCTTATGCTTCGCTAAATAGTTTCTTTTTTTGTTATTTATTACGTGATACGCGGTTGTTTTTAATTCAGATTTACTTGGATTACAAGTATTTTTTTAGCTTTTAGGAAAAAAAAAAGTAAGAAATGTATAGTTTGCAAGTTAATTTTCGTCAAAAAAAATCAACCATTTGGGCAACTTATCAGTATTTTGTCACATTGACAGGAAACATGCGGCCCTTTAGATTTGCCTCCCCGGGCAAATGTCCGGGTTGTCCGCCCCTAGAGCGGGCCCTATTTTGTGATTTTTAACCAATCATATCCGAAACTTTTCTTCTCCTACCATTTTCTCTGCGATCAATACTTACAAAATTATAAGCAATTATTTTTTTTTTAATTTTGTCTATTTAACGACTATTCTAAGCATATCTCAGTCCTTGTTAATATATCTTTCTGAGGGCATATCCAAATTGCGGCCCAAATAGGCAGGTATGAACTTTTTCCCAGTTTATGCATAGCAAAATTGCGGCCCAAAAATTTTTAAAATGAATTTAATTTGATTAAGTCATGGCAGAATTGCGGCCTAAACAAAAAAGTTTAGTGTTTCTACTTTTAGTCTGAAATATAATTGGGGAAAATAAAAAGCCGCTTTAGCTTACCAGAACTAACCATGACCGACCAAAACTGAGGGCTTTTGAATTTGTCTAAATTATCCCTACGTAGAAAATATTAACAAATTTTATTAATTTTCATTACGGTCTTTATAACGCCTGAAATATAATTGGAAAAAATAAAAAGCCGCTTTAACTAACCAGAACTGGCCATGACCGACCACGACCGAGGGTTTTTGAATTTGTCTTAATTATCCCTACGTAGAAGTTACTAACAACAGTTTAATATTATTCAATATGGTATTTATTACCGGCCGCAATAATTCCAACCTGTTTGGGTCAAACCAGGTAATCATTTATTAACTGAAAATTTTATTTAGGATAACCCTTATTTTTGGGCCATACTTCGGTTATTATTTTTACCTACCGGATGATTTGGGCCGCAATTGGACAAATCCGCTTTCTGAAGAGTTTCCACCAAAAACCTTCCAGCAACCTCGTCTATCCAACAGAATGTTTTACAGATAAGGCTTAGTCTTTAAGTAGTCCTAATTATTAATGGCCTCTATTAATACCCTTCTCTAGTTAAATAGCTTATAAGAAATTACCATTTGCCTAGTCTATTTATTTAGTTATTTATTTATTTATTTATTTCTGGATAAATTGGATACATCAGGTACGTAAGTATCCACTAGTATATTTACAATATTCAGCATTCTCTTAAAAACGAACTATTTTATACAGAATAAAAACCTATGCTAAAGCCTAAAATGGGGTAAAAACATAAAAAAAATCAAAAGAAAACAAAAAACAGAGTACAAAAATCAGCTTTATACATCTAAATATGTTTTTATAGTTTTTACTTGAGATAAGGACATTGAAAAATAATATATTTATTTAGTCCATACCGGGTGACACAGCGGACATGTAACAGCCCATAACTTTTTAATTTATTAGAATTAACTATTCAAATTTGGTTCATGCTCCTGTCACAAGGACACGTCTTTACTGACTAAATAAAACCATTTTTATCACTTTCGGTTTAACCGGAAGTTACCCTAAAGTATAAATTTAAAGTAGCACCCTGTATTTATTTTTAGCCTACCTGATCCGCCTCAAAATTCTCTTTTTAACCATGTATCACACTTGTCATTTGATTTCAAAATTTTTGTTCCAAAAGCTTAGTAGGCCTTGACGTTACAATTACAAATTATCAGCATGTAAAGGGCGTTAAGATGTGAAGAATAAGGTGTAAAAATATTTTTGATTTAGTCAATTTTTTTTTACATAATAAGAGTAAGAAGTAAAGGTTAATTATTAATATTTCAGAAATACATTTTTAATCCTTAAAATGTTCAAAAATTCAGAAAAGAAAACTCCAATTTTTATTTAATGTAACTGTAAATCAAACATTTACTATTTCATATAATTTATCAAAGTTGGTATGCATAACTGACCTTTTTACCGAAATCGCAATATTATCGAAGGCAAATTTGCGGTCACACAGCAAGTTTATGTAAGAGTCACATCGTCATTGTCGGTAATAAACTTTTGTTCGAACGCAATAAGTTCTATATATTTGTTTAGTATCCTCTCAAGCCTCTCACCAATATGTGCTGTGTCTTGGGTTCCAAATTCAATTTCTTCAAATCAAAAGAGCTATATAAAGAGATAATTGGTCTTACATTTCTAAATAATTTGCATTTTCTAATTACAACATAACACGAATAAATTTGTTTTCAGTGAGCGACTCCGAAAATAGCTATGCTATCAGAGTAAACTTATACACTCTTCAAAAATGTATTCTTTTAGAGATGGAAGTAGTGGTAAAAACATGTCTGGACTAACCCAAATAAGGTATTTATAAATTCAATTTAAAAATGTTTAATCGTGACGGTTTTTATTTGTATGCATTAACGTATGCTTGGGGGAGTTAAGGAAAATCAGGCCCTCCACGTTTTAAAACATATTAAATAATTTTGGGAAAAATTAATTTGCTATTGTGGCCCCCACTTTTTGTAGTCAATATACGCTATTGCTTGTAAGCATTTGATTTAATATATACAGAATCAAAAATTATTAGGTAAATTTTACTTACCAGCCCAATGATGATTTGCAAACCAAATTTGAAAATAAGATGAATGCTAAAATCAGTTCCATGGACAATTGTAGATTTTACTCCAAATTGTATTAGTTTAGCGCACTCTTCCAAAAGATTGATTATTATGCACATCATTAAGAGTACCAAAAGGTATTTATTGTTATCATTATATTTATCCAGTAAGTCGCAGGTGTTGTTGTAATATTTATTAAGTGTTTTCAGAGCCTTTAAACATTTTAAAGTTGCAGAGCTGTCTATTTTAAAACTAGCTTTTATAGTGATAGTTATAACGTTTTGTTTCGTAATAAACAACTCTTCTTCAATGTCTTGAATCCGATGATTAACATCCACAAGACAATCTTTTATTTTATAGGCAAAACATAGCACAAACAAAATTAACAAATTAAAACAGATATGCTCATATTCCCTGGATATAACATATTTGCCGAGATCCCATCCTATTTCACATAGGGAATATAGAACAAAAGACAAGGAAAGTACAATAAGAACGTGTAAAATAATTGTATATCGCAAGAATAGTTTTTTGTTTGGATCATTTCTGTCTATTTTACTTTTAGGGAGATCTAACATAAGATCATATAAAATTGTTCTTTTGAAAAAGATAATAAGCCCAAAAGTATTTGTCAGGACCAACCAAACATCAATTAATGATTCAACAATTTGCATGCAGGTAGAGTTAAAATGGACTCTAGAATACACAACTTTAAATTTGCCTACTGTTGAATATGTGTACCACAATAGATGCGTCATAATTAAAACCATTTGAAGAAACCTTAATAGTTTTTTATTTTGCCATAGTTTGTCCATGCATTTTAGTAAAATTGAATCACCTTCTTCATATATTTCCATCTTACATTTTTGCAGATCCATTTATTATTTGGATGTTACCTCTTATCAAATAATATTGTAAATAATGTTTTAGCTGTTTAACAACAAATATTTATATGGTATATGTGGCCTCCGCATTCTATGACTAATAACAAATACATTTAAAAAATATTACATGTACAGTTTTACACGCAATACTTATTGTTTACTTAACAATTTTCCTTATCCCTCCATATAATTTGCGTATTTACCCTTTTAAGTTGACTTTATTAAGATATCTTTTGACATTTTGCCACCGCAGAGGTATACATAGCTTGTTACTATAATTTTATTTTTATCTATATGATTACTACTATTTAATTTATAGCACTATGGCGTTCATTTGCAAAGTAAATTTAACAATAACATGAATGAAAAAATCAGTTCTATGCAGTTTTTACCATATTCTATTAGTTTGGTGCACTCATCCAAAATATTAATTATTATATGCATATCATTAGAAGAACTAAAATGAATTAAATGTTATTATTATATTTGTCTGGTAATTCTCTAATACTGTTGTAACATTTATTTAAGGTTTGTTCCAACACGTCGAAAAACCGTCACCGAACGATCACGCTCATGCGCAGTGATTAAAGTGCGTTCCAACAGAACGTGACGGTTATCAATTTTTTGTGTATCAACAAAACTTGGGATCGTTTATGTTACGGTTTCAGAACGGTAATTTCGATACATGGCCTAAATCAAAGAATATTATAGTTCCACTATAGAAAAACCATCCAGTGTTAAAATTTTGAATTTTCCTATGGAACAGACTTTCGAGCCTGCTTCCATCAGAGAACGCAACCGGGCGCCTGACCGCGTTGCCAAATTGTTTGCCGTTGGAAGATGGCTGCTAGGCTAGCTCCGTCGACTATAGTTTAAATATTATAATATATTTTGTTTTGTGACCGCCGTCGCCCTCTCGCAGTATCGATGTACACCTTTAATCGACGGACTTAAACTGTTTAAAATATGGCTTCGAATGCTGGCAATTTATGCCAATATTATGATGGCAGACGAAGTAGAAGAACGGACAATGTTCGAATTCGATATCAGATCTTACCCTTTGTGATTCTTTTTATTATGTTTATTAATAATCCAAAGGTTTAATCAAATGGAAATCTTAATTTTAGAAAAATTGGAACTTAAAGTGAAAAACGATTTTCTACAATTTCGTAAAAAAGGCCATTTTCTTCAAAATAACTCCAACAATACTGGGGATACGAAAAAAAAGTAACGAATTATAGCTTTTTGATAAAAAGACTTTTCATTTCATAGATTATTCTGTACAATAAATATTTGGCCGAATGGCCAAACCCTATTTGAGCGACACCACCTTATTCTAGTCCTTTAAACTCATCTCATTTTAAAACTAAAGGATTAAAAAGGATTTAATTTACATAACCTTGTAGCTATTTAAAATCCCTCCAAAAATTATTTAAAAAAAGTTTCAATCATTAAAACTAAAGAAAATATATTTAAAAAACCAATCAACTTTTTTTTTTTTAAATTCGCAAGCCCATTTGACATAATATTCTATAAAACCGGTATACTTTTATACTTTTACCGGTATTTTTTGTATGCAATTTATTTTTTTTTTCTATTTATATCTATTATATTGGTTTATAAAATTGTTAGGGTTTTTAAGGATTGAAAATTTGCAAAAGAATAAAATTGGTAATATTTCAGGCAGTAATATTTTTAATTATTAAATCTGTCAAGCTATTAATTTTTTGGGGATAAATCTTTTTTTTTTAATTTAGCTATAATAAGGGTTGATTTATAAGGATCGAAAAGTTGCAAAATGAAATTAGTACATATTTTAAGCAACAACATTCTAAAAGTAAAGCAACAATTCCAAATGGATTAGTTATGAGAGTGCAACAGAAAAAAATAAAAATTATTTTATTTTAATAGGTGTTCAAATTGACGGCCATTTTGTTCTAAGCATTTATCAAACTTTTTTTAATATGGCCGTTATTTTAAACTCCTATTAAAATTAAATGGTTCCTATTTTTTCTGTTACAATTCCCTTAATTTTGTTAAATTCACCATAGTAACATTTTTAATGAATTATAAGTTGTTTCTAAAGTAGATTTTTTAGAGCATACGAATCTGGAAAGAAATCACACCTTTCCATTTACCTTTCCAAGTTACCCTCCACTCCTAAAAAAGTGGAAAGGGTTACAGTTACGTATGCTGTTAAAAAGTGTCCCCAAGGTCCCGTTGCATCACTTCAAATTTCAATTTTTTAATAATCCCCTCTCTCTATATTAGCTTGTAATACTTTTAAAGAACCACTTTTTACATAGTAGGCTTTATGCAATTAACAAATTAAGATTAAAAGTTCCTATTTAAATTTCATTATAACTGACGTATTATATCTGGATATTGTATTTCAGGAAATGTTTCGCTTGTGGGACTTAGTGGTAAAGTTTTAGGAAATAAATATATTTGCGACCCACATTTTACAGAAAATGATTTCAAAACGAAAAAGAAAAAATTAAAAAAAAAAACGCAGTACCAAAAAAGTACATAGAGAACAATCTACTAGCTTAAAAGTTAAAACTTTTTTACTTTATATATACCTAACCTATATATGTAAATTTTGTAAATTGACATTGGAAAAAAATAAAAAGAGAAGTTTTCAACAAAAATTAAAAAATCTTAAACACCAATAAAAAGTCTATTTTGATAAATAACAATTTAGCTCTGTAATATAATATAATGCAGCAGATTTTTAAAGTAATTATTTTTTGGTACTATATCGCTTTACCTATATATTTTAATAATACAACCTTATCGTTTTTATTACGTGATGGTCATTTTTACCGCAGTGTTTATTGCTTGATTAAATTAAGCTTTCTTTTGACTTTGCCAAATGTTATGATATTTGTCACACCTCAAAACGGATTAATAATTAATTTATCCAGTATTAAACACTGCGGTGCAAATGGTTATAAGTGGAACCTTTATATTCTTTAGCTATTTGTACCATGTAAAAGTACCTACTTAAATTCTTCACATTGGCAACGCCGCGTCTAATTTTGCTCGCAAGGCGAGGGTTACCGCGCAAAAAAATATTTTATCCGAGAGCATTGATATCTCCACACCGATTAAATGTGTTCCATTTAGATGAGCTATCTATTCGTAGTAGTATCAATCTTTGCCTAAATTGAAAACTGTTTGGGTTGACTTGCGCATTGAACATCTTGGCACTGGATTTTTGATTTTCAACAGCTGTTTCATGTTTCATATTATTTCATCTTCATATGTTTACTGTTAAGGTAGGATTATGCAGAAAAGTTAAGTTAAGTTAAGTTAACAAAAAACATGCAAATCAGTTTAAAAATAATAAAAAAAATTAGAATACGTAGGGCAAATCACTGTTAATAGGGTTTTCGTAATTTCTATTTTATTGGTGCACTCTCTCGCAGCTGTCCGGTAATTTGTTAACTTCTTAAATAAATATTTGTCTAAAAAATATATAATTTCGTTACATTTTTTCTTAACGCATGGGAAAGACGAGTCTCTGTAAGCCTAATTTATGATGTTATTGTGTGAGAGTTTAATTATTTTAAAAAGGAAACGTTTATTTCATTTTATGATAAGGTTAAAAAATTAAAATAAGTTAAGAAAGTTAAAAGTTGGTTATTTTTTTAACTTTACTTAGCTTAACTTAATTTTTAATTTATGTGTATAATTAAAACCATTTGATCACATAATGTTTATCTTTTTTTGTGTGACTTTAACTTAATTGAATTTTTCTGCATAATCCGAACTTTATTAAGCGACTAGCGTGCAACGTGCTTTAACATTTCCTCGCTTGTTTAATCATTTAAAAACATTAATTTTTACACCTCCTAAGCACATCATTAAATTTAATTATTTTTAAAGATGAGTGACGATATTATGAGTGATATTTGCTAACTGATCAAAAAAATAATAAGTAGAAAAGTAGGTTTATATTTTCAAAACAAAAAATTCAAAGACATTTGACCTTTTGATTCGACAGTCCCGAAAACGATCCGCAAAGCGATCCAACGTTTGTTACTTTTCGTACCGTCACGAAATTATTTTAAGTCCGCGCATGCGTCGAAGCGCACCAAAAAACAGTTCAAAAACGATTTCGAAACGATACCGGATGCTCGTTGGAACAAACCTTTCGATACATGACCTAGTTGAAAACTGTTTGGGTTGACTTGCGCATGAAGCATCTTGGCACTGGATTTTTGATTTTTAACAGCTGTTTCATGTTTCATATTTCATCTTCATATGTTTACTCTTAAGGTAGGATTATGCAGAAAAGTTAAGTTAAAATAAGTTAACAAAAATTAAGTTAATATAAATTAAGACATTTGTGTGAAAACATGCAAATCAGTTTAAAAATAATAAAAAAATTTAGCATACATAGGGCAACTCACTGTTAATAGGGTTTTTGTGATTTCTATTTTATTGGTGCACTCTCTGGCAGCTGTCCGGTAATTTGTTAACTTCTTAAATAAATATTTGTCTAAAAAATATATAATTTTGTTACATTTTTTCATAACGCATGGGAAAGACGCGTTTCTGTAAGCCTATTATATGATGTTATTGTGTTGGAGTTTAATTATTTTAAAAAGAAAACGTTTATTTCATTTCATGATAAGGTTAAAAAATTAAAATAAGTTAAGAAAGTTAAAAGTTGGTTATCTTCTTAACTTAACTTAGCCAAACTTAATTTTTAACTTATGTGTATAATTAAAACCATTTGATCACATAATGTTTATCTTTTCTTGTGTGACTGTAACTTATTTTAACTTAATTTGATTTTTCTGCATAATCCTAACTTTATTTAGCGGCTAGCGTGCAACGTGCTTTAGCATTTCCTATTTCCTCGCTTGTTTAATCATTCAAAAGCATTAATTTTTACACCTCCTAAGCACATCATTAAACTTAATTATCTTTAAAGATGAGGGACGATATTATGAGTGATATTTGCTAACTTTAACCACAAAAATAATAAGTAGAAAAGTAGGGTTATATTTTCAAAACAAAAAATTCAAAGACATTTGACCTTTTGATTCGACAGCCCTGAAAACGATCCGCAAAGCGATCCAACGTTTGTTACTTTTCGTACCGCCACGAAACTATTTTAAATCCGCGCAGGCGTCGAAGCGCACGAAAAAACAGTTCAAAAACGATTTCGAAACGATACCGGATGCTCGTTGGAACAAACCTTTCGATACATGACCCAAGTTGAAAACTGTTTGGGTTGACTTGCGCATGAAGCATCTTGGCACTGGATTTTTGATTTTTAACAGCTGTTTCATGTTTCATATTTCATCTTCATATGTTTACTCTTAAGGTAGAATTATGCAGAAAAGTTAAGTTAAGATAAGTTAACAAAAATTAAGTTAATATAAATTAAGACATTTGTGTGAAAACATGCAAATCAGTTTAAAAATAATAAAAAAAATTTAGCATACATAGGGCAAATCACTGTTAATAGGGTTTTTGTGATTTCTATTTTATTGGTGCACTCTCTGGCAGCTGTCCGGTAATTTGTTAACTTCTTAAATAAATATTTGTCTAAAAAATATATAATTTTGTTACATTTTTTCATAACGCATGGGAAAGACGCGTTTCTGTAAGCCTAGTATATGATGTTATTGTGTTGGAGTTTAATTATTTTTAAAAGAAAACGTTTATTTCATTTTATGATAAGGTTAAAAAATTAAAATAAGTTAAGAAAGTTAAAAGTTGGTTATCTTCTTAACTTAACTTAGCCAAACTTAATTTTTAACTTATGTGTATAATTAAAACCATTTGATCACATAATGTTTATCTTTTCTTGTGTGACTGTAACTTATTTTAACTTAATTTAATTTTTCTGCATAATCCTAACTTTATTTAGCGACTAGCGTGCAATGTGCTTTAGCATTTCCTATTTCCTCGCTTGTTTAATCATTCAAAAGCATTAATTTTTACACCTCCTAAGCACATCATTAAACTTAAATATCTTTAAAGATGAAGGACGATATTATGAGTGATATTTGCTAACTTTAACCACAAAAATAATAAGTAGAAAAGTAGGGTTATATTTTCAAAACAAAAAATTCAAAGACATTTGACCTTTTGATTCGACAGCCCTGAAAACGATCCGCAAAGCGATCCAACGTTTGTTACTTTTCGTACCGTCACGAAACTATTTTAAGTCCGCGCAGGCGTCGAAGCGCACGAAAAAACAGTTCAAAAACGATTTCGAAACGATACCGGATGCTTGTTGGAACAAACCTTTAATGTTTTCAGATCAGCTGTGATATATTTTTATATTGCAGTGCTGTCTACTTTAAAAACAGCCACTTTGGTAATATTTATAAGGTTAGGTTCTACAACAAACAACTCCTTCTGAATGTCTTAACTCTGATAATAGAGATTCGCATGAAAATCTATTTTGTAAGCAAAACATCTATATTTCAAACAAAATAAATAAATTATAAAAGAGATGTTCATATTCCCTGCCGTGGATACTACATTAAGTAAGTATTAATCAGTTATATACTAGAAAATACTTTTTTGTTTGCATTATCTCTCTCCAATTTACTTTAATGGAGATCCAACATAGGATCGTATAAAAATATACTATCGACCTAAGTCAAGCACAAATAGCCCCAAATGATGAAAACATTAGTTTCGCCTGGCGCGAAAAGTCGCGTTCGCGATAACGCTTTTAAATCGCCATTTAAAACTCGCGATCGCCGATAACGGCGTTATGCGAACATCGCGGTTTAGCTCATTCCCATTCAATATGTCCTTTTGTTCTTTAATTCAGGAATGGTTTGGACTGGACCTGTTCGTGGAGCTTTCTGTTATTTGACGCCAGAAGGTTTGGATAGGCTACAAGTCCGGGCTACTGAAAGGTCATTTTAAAACACACCTCGTATATTTTTTAATAAATAATTGAACATCTTTTGAGCTTTTTAAAAATATATATTTTTTAATCATGATAAATTACTTTAAAAGTGCATATACAAAATGTTGTGCTCTTTTGTTATAACACTCTGCCTTACTGATGAAATAATTTAAATAAAGGGTTTTCCAATAGGAATAATATGATTTTGTAATGATGTAGTAACCATGGTAATAAAGTTATACCTGTCACTAGTTGTCATTTATGTTCAGTAAACTGTAACAATTTATTATGGCTTAATACCCGCTCCAAAAACTTCTGGTTATTGTCCAAAAATGTTACGAAAATGGTCGTTCATTTGTGAACACTTTTCGCGCACTTCGCGGAAACTTTGGTCCAAATAATCGCCCTTCTGTGCTTGCCATTCATCGCACCGTTGAGAAATTTATAAGTAAGTTTACTCTTCACGATGTAAAAACTTTAGTAAGACGCCGAAATGCCAGAACTCTTTAGAATGTTGCTGCTGTAAGAGATAGTGTTCCAGAAGATCCAAATTCCTCGTCATGTTAAAAAAAAACAATAACTTGGCGAATTTTGCAAAAGATTTAAATTTACACCAGTATAAGATTGTTTTGACCCAAGAACTTAAGCCACTGGACCATCGTCGGCGCCGCGAATTTGCTGTTTGGAGTTTAGAAAGACTGAAACGGGATCACAATTTTGATGAAAAAATTATCTTTTCAGATGAAGCTCATTTTTGGTTAAGTGGATACGTAAATAAGCAAAATTGCCGTTTCTGGTGTGAAAACACTCCACAACAGATTCACGATAAGCCTTTGCATCCCCTAAAGGTAACTGTATGGTGTGGTTTATGGCATGGTGGTATCGTTGGACCATTTTTTTCCAAAATTAGGTTGGAGATTCTGTTACAGTGAATGGTGAACGATATCGACAGATGTTGACAAATTTTTTATGGCCAAATTTGGATGCGCTTAATTAAGAAGATATGTGGTTCCAGCAAAACAGCGCTACATGTCACACTGCTCATGAAACTGTCGCCATACTGCAAGAAAAGTTTGGTGAAAGGATAATTTCAAGAAATGCAACTGTTGCCTGGCCACCAAGAAGCTGTAATTTGACTCCTTTAGATTACTTTTTGTGGGGTTATCTAAAATTTAGGGTTTATGCAAACAGGCCACAAAACCTTGATACTGTGAGATTGAACATTGAACGCTGCATTCGTAAGATTACGCCCGATTTATTGCACAAAGTCTTCGAAAATTGGATTCGTCAAATTTACTCGTGTACACGAAGCCGAGGTGGACATTTAAACGACGTGCTATTCAAAACATAAATGTTATTGATTGTAATTCAAGTCAATATAAAAAGTGTGGTTATATATAAAATCACTTTTTGTTTAGTTTAATTTTAAAATTATATTGATCTAATTGGAAAACCCTTTACTTAATCAGAACGAAAAACAGTGGGATATTAATTTTTTCATTTATTTGTTTTGTTTTTGTAAAAATTTTTATATAGATGCAAAAAATCCTATAATATGCGGTGTATTCCGTGTTATTTCTGTATTTTGTTAAGTCTTTTAGTACAGTCAATTTGTCGATTTTTGAGGAAAAATTTCAGAAAGTGATTATAGTCTGAAAAAAAATTACAAAATAAAAAATGTGGGGCACATCGAAATCTACAATTCATCTTATTGGGTCGATGGTGTAGGATGTAAAATGTAAACAGTAGGTGGCGCTGAAGGTACCAAAAATCATTTTTTCGATTTTTCACCGAGAATGTTTTTTTCTCACTGTCGCTAAAATTTAAAAGTTGTAGATCATAAAATTTGCTACGATTTCGGTTTTACCATCTTTTTTCTAACACTAACCGTTGCGGAGTTATGACGCCATGAAATTACAAAATATTCAAATGAATCAACAAAAATCGTAAAACTTGGTACAAAGCATCCGAAAAAAGCAAAAAGCAGAATAGCTTACCTCAATGAACCGTCCAAAATACCGAAAATGGTGGAAGGATTTTTTTTTAAGTGTATGCATCTGGCAAGGAGTAAGTCTGTCAAAAAAATTTTCTGAACGAAGAATGCAGAACCGTCCAAAATACCGAAAATGGTGGACGGATTTTTTTTTAAGTGTATGCATCTGACAAGGAGTAAGTCTGTCAAAAAAATTTTCTGAACGAAGAATGCAGAGCGTATCAAAAATGTGGACAGCAGGTGGCGCTGAAGGCACCAAAAAAATTTTATTCGCTTTTTCACCGGTATTTTTTTTTATTTCATTGTGGCTTCACAGTAAAAGTTGTAGAAATTTAAATTTGATTCAATTCTGTTTTAAAAATGTTTTTCTTACACTTACCGTTTCGGATCTGCAACGCCATGAAATTATAAAATATTAAAATAAAGAAACAAAAATTCTAAAGACTTGTTTGAAGTATTGAAAATACTTTAGAACACTCTTATCTTCGTCTAGGTCAAGAAATTGTAGATAATTATGTTCGAATCATGTTTGACATTGGTGCTGCAGGAAAGGAGAAAATAAGATTCGTTGATATATCAGTATTTAATGGAGCTAACGTTTATTACAAAAGAAATTTAAATCCATTCATACAAAAGAAGTAAAAAATTTGTTTGTGAAGGTGTGCATACCTCGTCCATGTGTGGGGTAATTGCGTCAATCATCAAGTTGTACTTGACCACTTGCGAAGGGAACTCTAGGTCAATATCACACGCAACATCCTCCTCATCGTTGGCGACATTGTTACGATTTTCTCCACCACAGTTTTTGCAAGCAATTAAACAGAGTAGACCCGTCTTTCGGCATCCGCAAGCAGCATTGCAACCATTTATTTTACAGCTACAAGTTATTTGTTTCATTAGTTTTTCGGGTGCAGGATCCAACTTAGTAGCTTACAATGGAAATTCCACAAGGCCACTTCTGACACGTCATAACTTCGCAACTGTTAGTGTTAGAAAAAAGATGGTTTAATTAAAATTGTAGCAAATTTCAAGACTTACAACTTTTAAATTTTAGCGACATTTAAAAAAAAATTTCGGTGAAAGATCGGAAAAATTATTTTTTGGTACCTTTAGCGCCATCTACTGTCTATACTTTACATCCTACACCGTCGACCCAATAAAATGATTTGTAGATTTCTATACGCCCTACATTTTTCGTTTAGTAAAATTTTTTTTCAGATGCACCGTTTGCGATATAAACGCGATCCGAAAAAAAATTGAGTTTTCACCCCCTTCCGCAACTCAAAACAATACGAAATGAGTTTTCACCCCCTTCCGCAACTCAAAACAATACGAAAACTTGGTTTTGGCATATCCGTGGGTACCCAAGCAATCCCTCAAAATATGATCACTTTCTGAAATTTTTTCTGCAAAATCCATTTTTTTTGCGACAGATTGACTGTATCATTTCAACAGTAGTAAATTTCTAAAATTAAAATAATAAATAATAATAATAATAATAATAATAATACTTTCTTAATGCCATATAGAATTATACATCTTTTTGACGAAGCAGAATTAAATAAAAGTATGATAATATCAAATAATAATAATAAATTAAATAGTACTATTGAGAAAAAAATTTATAATGGTTCCATGCAGATATATTTTTTAATTATCTTCAAAGTATTCAGACAATACAGATATGCCTTTTTTAACAATAAGTTGTTGACTGACTATTTGAATTTATGAAAAATACCTATATTTTTAATACTAGCAGGTAAAAATTTAAATTAGGATTATTTTATTTAAGTTGAACATGGATTTGGAAGAAGTTGAGAAGTAATATGCGAAGAATTTTTAGTAATTTTAACCCAATATTTGTGGTATATTAAAAATACTGTTTCTAAAATATGGGCAGAAGTTAACGTTTTTTTTTGATATTAATAATGGCTTACATGACTCTTTGGACTTAGATTTACAAATATATTGGACTGCTGCCTTTTGCAATAAAAACACTGAATATAATAGATACTGATAAGCACTTCCCCAAAAACATATGCCATAGTTTTTAATCGATTCAATTAGAGCAAAACAAATAGATTTTAAAATGGAAAATTCTTCTAATTAAATGCAAGTTTACTAAATATTTTTTCTGTATTTGAAATTCAGTTAAAAATATAGAGAGAATTTTATAATTTTATCATTTAAAAATATGTTATTGAGTACACATTTAAATGTTAAAATATAAGTTTTGAATATATTAAAAGAAAGCAAGTTAGAGTTACACCATGATTTAATTTTTAAAATACATCATTTAAAGATTCTTTTAATTCAATAAAATAGTTATCCTCAAACATTGTAGTTTTTTTATGTAAAGTAAAGCTTAATTATTTATATATAATAAAAATAATAAAGGTCCAAGAACAGAACCATAGTTTAAAGAATATACAATAGATGAGTTGCGACACTCGTGGCGGCTCTCAAAATGAAATCCTCTTATCCCCGCCTGTCTAATATATTCATACCAGTCTATAATGTAAAGCCGACTGATACGCAGTGCGCCAGAAATCATTTTGCTGTAACCGTGTGCTTTGGTATATCGTGTCCCTTAAAAGTTGTTGAATATGTCTGGTAATAATATTTCTTCAGTGGATATTTGTGAAAGTAGAATAAAAGACGATTTATCGTTTTTTAGATCCCCAAAGGACCATACTAATATAAATCAAATGGATTAGACTATTTTATTGGTATTTGTATTGAAAATATATTAAAATTTTAAATGTCAAGCTTAGTAAAGTGCTTTGGGATTCACTGAGTTCCACAAATTTGCTAATTATACGCTAGAACAATGTCAGAACCATATTAGAGTTTGTAATTTTTCAAAGATGAGGACTTTTCAAACCCTTTTAGGAGTCCATTTCATCTGTAGGTTTACCCAGTTAGCCTGCTAGAGAGGGTAAATTTTAACATTTGTTTTATTGAAAACTTGAGTAAAATTACCTATGTGTACCTTCTAATGTATAATTAGACCATCTTTAGAGTATTGTTCTCATGTCTAGGGAATCGCGTCTCCCACAACTCTTAACATTCTTGAGGAAGTTGGTCAGTATAGTTTCACCCCTGACAGCTCCCAATAGAGCGACAACAAATATTATCAACATTATGCTTATATTATCGTAAAAATCATTCAAAAAATAAAAAAATTACTCCGCGTTTTCCGACAATCCCCATTAGAGGAAACGCTTGAATAAATTGGTATCGTTTACACCAATATCCCCTGAAACTTTTTTCGCGATCGGCGGGGACGCCGCCCGTGTCTTTAAAGCCAAAACATCAAAGGTTTATATGCAAGTGACCTAACTTATTTATTGTATATTCTTTAAACTATAAAAGAACCGTGAGGAACACTACAATCTATTTTTCTACTTTCTGACATAACATTATTTAAACGCACGATTTGTGATTGCATTAAATTAAATGATACGACATTAAAAAAATTTAAGAGATACCACGAAATCCATGAATCTTAAACTTTTTTAGCAAAACAGAATAATTTACACAGTTGGAACATTTAGCTAAATCACAAAAAACGGCATTTGCTAAATCACCATCATTTAACGACGTGTAAAGATTTTTAGGAGCAAAAATTACTGCATCATTTGTATTTTTATTTTTTTGGAATCCAAATGGATTTAATTTTAAAATTTAACGTTCGTCAATAAAAAAAATAATTTTACTTTTTACAAAATGCCACGCACTTTCTTTAAAGTGGTGTTTAGAATAAAAATTGATGTGACTATGATGAGCCACACCAATTGTTAAAAAAAAATACAATCAATTTGATGAACCCCTGCACAGGTTAGCTTCCGCCAAAGCAAGCTGTAGGAGCTTGCTTGGGCGATTACACACCAGTGCACAACAAAAAGGTAACATTTAAAAAAATAAAAATTAAAAGGCGGAAATAATAAAAAAACTAATAGCAACAAATTATTCTGATGTCAGGTGAACTAAAAAATAAAACATATTACAAATATAAAACAAATCACATCTATTAAAAGAAAGGGTTTAAATGTATAAATTACAAAAAAAAGCGTTAGTGTGTTGGACTAAAATTAATACTGCCTGTTTTCCGGACAGGATTGATGATGTATCCGGGCCGAGTCGAGTCCCGGTAAAGAAGAGAGTAGAGTACTGAGTAAGTTGACAAGTGTGTTCACGAGTAAGTAGATTGAGGTGAAGACTAAGTAGAAGAGTCTACTTGAAAAGAGTAAGTCCTGAGTAGAGGACTAATTGAGAAGAGAGAGAGAACTCATGAGTCAGTAAGTAGAGTACTAAGTCTATAAGTGAGCAAAAGAGTTGAGAAGAGGCCTAAAGGTTAGAAGGCGGCCTCGATGATATTAAGACAGCTACTGAGTGAATGTGAATCCTTAATATTCAACATCTTCGCATACTTCGGCACTATCCCAAAATTATAAACCAAACAATACAATTCCAGCCCTTGCGAAAATTACTTATCGGTTTAACCGTTTCAAACAAAAAAAACTCTTGGCAAACTAACCAAAGTTATACGAAGAGCCAATAAAAAGAACCCCCTAATCAAACAGACAACAATTGCTGTCGAAACAAACAAATACCCAGAATGTCAGTAGTCAAGGACATCAGAAGCTGCCCACAAGTAAAGAACTTTAAATTTTAACCGGTAAATAAGGCTCTTAACTATACATCTCATGAAAAATTTGCAAGATATTAAAGTGTTATTATTAAAAGAGATTTCAGTTAGTCAATAAGCATCTCGACACAAAAATGCGGATATTATCATTGTAGGTGATCCAACAAAATGCAGCTCGAATTCACCAAGCAAAATTCATAAAGAAGGCATTAGCCATGAGGTGCTAATGAAAAAATCAAACAGTTACAAAGTGTCCCAGTTATTCAAGTGAGAGTTCGTAAAAAATTAATTGATCTGAAATTAGAAGGTGTATTATAATCTTCACCTTTATAAATTTAAATATTCACAGCAGCTTTTAAAAATTTAAAAGTAAAAGGAATTTAAGTTAATGCTTTATTTCAAACAGAAATATTAGTGCTTTTACCGTTTAATTCTTATCTAATTTTTATAACAACCAGAACTAACCAAATACTATGGACGAGGACGACCCAGAGTACATACTATTTTTATAAGTTTTTTACTTAGATGCAGTTTACTTAAGTAAAAACTGGATAATCACTATGGAGTATGTAGCAACAGTTGATGCAATTGATCCTAGGATGCCCCAGTTTAAGGTAAAAAAGCCTCCAGCATGCAAAGTCACATTTCTTGATTTACTTTGATCCAAAAGAAAGTTCAGTTGCTTTTCTATAAGCTTTTCGTTCTCAGTTTGAAGGTGAATTGGTAACTTGTTTAAAATGGAGTAACATATAACGGTTGTTTTTTGTCCTTCCTGAGCCAGATTTTCTCCTACTAGTGCTGCTAGCGCTGCTTGCCCCTAAAAAAAAGAAAAACAATTGAATCTTATTGGTTTTAAATAATTTGGTATGGTATTGTTAAATAAATGTGTTGCAGAAACACATTTTGCACCCTAAAAGTTATTTTTCTATAGCCACAAGTAGGCAAACTTTCTGTCTAAATCTAAATAAAATAAAATAAAATTCTAAATTTATCCGGTAAAGTTCTTATAGAATCGTGGCAACACATCAGAAATTGTGAATAACCTTCCCCTTTATCAGTCTTGCAAACTAAAATAAACAAAACGGATTTGTTTACAAGCGCATTGGGACTTGACGGCAGTGACTTTCATGCTACTCTTTTTAAGACGCCAACAACTTGAGTTCTAATTGAAAAGTAATGACGTGATTGTGTTTGGGATTGGATGTAGGTGACGCAAAATATTCTATTTAATTCCAGCAAGACTTTGAGTGTTGTCTATAAATCATGGTCTAAAATTTGTTCTTGTTATTCGGGCTAATTACCGAAATATTCTATTAAATAACTCGATGAAAATATCAGATTTTCATGGTAGTATAAATTACTGCCTTCTTTTTTCTGTAACTTAGTAACTCGATGAGAATATCAGATTCTCATGGTAGTATGAATAACTGACGGGTACCTGTGTAGTACTTTTTGGACACAAGAAGGAAGCTCTGAATCACGCCCAGGACTAGCCCAGGCCCGGCCCAGAGGGGAGAAAGGCGCCATGGGCGTTCTAACTGGCATATTTGTATTTCCCTGCCAAGACGTTAAATTTTGACGATGCATTTGCTGTGAGTTAATGACGGTTGACCCGGCACTGACACGAGTGACCCTAAAACTTTGCGTTAACATTGGGGTAAGGCTACGTGCACTGCCCAGAGCTGGCCCAGGGTAGAGAAAGTGGCCCCGGGGGTCCAAACTCGCCAATTTCGATTTCCCTGCTAAGATGTTTAATTTTGAAGATGCATTTGCAGTTAATGATGGTCGACACAGCACTGCATCGATTGACCTGAGAACCTTGCCTGAACATCGAGGTAAAGCTGCGTGTGCTGCTCAGGGCTGACCCAAGGGCTTTGAATTTTGAAGATGGAAATGCGTTCTTGGTTGCGGATAAATCCAAGTAGGACATTTCAACAGGGCCAGAAATTACATGGAAAAACAGTTCTTGGAAATTTGACTGCACTAATACTAAAGCTATATATAGCTTTACTATTAGTGCCGGGTCAACCGTCATTAACTTACAGCAAATAGATCGTCAAAATTTAACGTCTTGGCGGGAAAATTGAAATTTGCCACTTAAAACGCCCATGGCACCTTTCTCCCCTCTGGGCCGGACCTGGGCTGGTCCTGTGCGAGATACAGAGCTTTTGTCTACTGTCCAAAAAGTACTCAAAAGCTACACAGGTACCCGTCAAGTAAGTAGATCCCTCGAGAGGTTGTATCAGGGCCGCTTTCAAAAATATCACTCTAAATAACCCTAAAATCTCGTTTTCCTGACTTGATGGCGAAAAACTGACACAGGATTCGGATTCAGGGCGCCGAAATAACTAGGAATACCATGGTCCGGTCAAATAGTCAGAATTTTAGCGCTTTTTTTTATTTAAATAAGTTATTTTTAAAAATTTATATTTTATTCTAAGGCGGTCTTTAACAAAGAATTTAAATTAAATCAATGTTAAAAATGCAGCTATTTGCAGAGATCTTCAGAAACGTTTGTTTACTCAATAATTGTCGTTTTAAAAATTCCTCATCTTTACGTTCGTAAAGCCCCTTAAGTTACGGCGCCCTTGTGCTGCAGCCCAAACAGCCCATAGGGTGAGCATGGCCCTGCTACTATTAAAAGTTAAATATTATTTAAATGACAAATTCAAAGTTATTAATATATATATATATATATATATATATATATATATATATATATATATATATATATATATATATATATATATATATATATATTATATATATATATATATATATATATATATAATATATATATATATATTAATAACCCAAACGCACTAAAGAAGCGTTACCTCTTTGGATCGCAAGAAATCGGAAAAAATTTTGGAGAGAATGTCATTGACACCTAAACCTATCATTTATTTAATAAATTGGCCTAAACTTAAATTTTAAATGTTTACGAATATGTTGGGCCAAGGAAGGCTGATGTTGATGAAATTGTTTATTTTCTAACCTATCACGTAAGAAAGGTGCGGGTTATAAGGCCTGTCGGCTAATGGGGCCTAAGTACCAAAATTCCATTTTAAAATGATCGGTGCAGGTCACATACGCATGAAGCTAACAGTCACAGATGACACTTTAGGCTTAGCGCCGCTGCACACTTGCGGCTTTTAACCGTCCGGCGAGGCGCCGCGAATTTGCCTGCACACATACTTGCCCTTTTGCTGCAATTTTTTTACCTAAAATACCCCCCAGAAATCGATATATGAGCAAATTTGAAGTAAAAAATGTCATGTCAAGTTTTTTTTGCCAGATCAATAGTTTTTGAATTATTCGCAATTGAAAAGTGCGATTTTTCGTTAAAAAAACCTCATTTTCAATTGTTTTTTACGCATAACTCTGTAATTATGCGTTTTATTGAAAAAAATGTAATAAACAAAAATTAAGCTTATAAAAAAACAAAGAAATTGAGCTATTTATGAAGATCTTAAAGTTCTACCTAAGGCAAGTTATAGCTGCTTAAAGATCTTTCATTTTACATGATTAAGTACTTAACCCCAAATAACGGGCAAAGGGTGCATTTTTCAACAAAAAGTCATAGAATATTTTATAAAGAGCATAAAAAGATCTTTAAAATAAGCATAAAAGTCTTTTTGACTGAAATTTCAGTGAGATATGGTGTAAAATAGTTATAAAAAAAATCGCAATAAAACAAATGTCATTTTATTCAAAATCTAAATTAAACTTATTCCTTGCACCAATTACTTTATTTGTATGTTATTTATGACATCTGGAAGTTTTACTGATTAGAGATGCACAGTTCTGAAAAAAAAATGAGCTTAAATTATATGTTATTTTTGCGATTTTTAAAAAAAAAAATTTTCTCATTTTAACTCCAAAACCATAAGAGATACGAAAAAAATTAAAGAGTAGAAAAATGTAGCATTTTTTAAGACGATTTTTTATTTATTTTTATTTTTTTTTGTGGCATAAAAATTGGTTGATGGAGTTATAACCGATTTAAACTTTCACTATAGTGCAAGGACTGCTTTTCCGCAGCCCTTTGACTCTTTACCTATAAAATATGAAAGGTCTCCAGCCCTTCTAACATACATAGGCTTATAGCCTTTAAAATGATTTTTTGTAGGATGTGATAGCTTCAAAATTAACAGAGTTACACAAAAAATAAGATTTGAAATTTTAAAGCAGATAATGAATTTTTATTCATGAAGAATGTATAATCAAATATTGAATGTCTTTGAATAAAATTTTTCATTTTATTTTGGCAAAGGGCTGGTTTTTAAGGGTTGGCAGGGTGTAGACAATTAAAAATTACTTCGTGTTCAGAGAATAAACTTTAGAACCAACAAAATTTAAAATTAAAACATCAGTAGTCAGTAAAAAATATTTTTTTATTTATTTTTGTTAAAGGGGTGGTTCTTAAGGGTTGCTAGGGTGTGGACAATTAAAAATTATTTCAAGTAAAGATAATAAACTGTAATACTAAAATTACGCAAAATCTAAAAATTGGCAGTCATTAGATATTTTTTTAATTCACTTTTTGCAAAGGGGTAGTTTTAGGGGTTGAAAAGTGGAAACTAATAATTTTATTAAAATGCTATGAATTTTTTCCAGTAAAACTGCAATTGTAATATTACAAATGGTTAAAAGATTTTTTTCTATATTATTTTCATCAAAATGGTAGTTTTTAAAGATTTTTACGGGTTAATATTTCAAAATACCCCAATTTTATATTGTACGATACGTTAGGATATTTATCCTACATAAATAAAAACTTTTGAATCGAAAAAAAGCCGAAAAACCTATAAAATCTATTTTTTTGAAAAGGGGTGGTTTTTACCCCTTAAAAACAATTTGCACTCCTTCAGACCATATAAATTTTGATATGGAGGGTAAGATAAGCTCAATGCCAAATTTTTAAGGAAATACGTATATAAAAAAATCGGAGGTATGACACTATTTTCAGCTTGACTGCCTAGGCCTGACAAGGTTTTTAGAAATGTTTAATTTTGCTTTTGTTTGCGGCAGAAGTTGCCATTTTTTGTTTAGATTTTATAGTATTTGGTCTGTAAATTTAATAAGCATAAAAATTTGTTGATTTGAAATAATATTTTTGATTTTATTTCAAATCTCCCTTAGCTAGGCCTTATTACCCGCACCTATCTTAGTTGATTTCTTAAATTAAGTAAAACGTTACATACAGGGCGTATGCTTGGTTTATTATGCCCTACATTTTTTGTTTCGGAGATTTAGGTTCCTTTAGCGCCAAATAATAAAACCTTCCATATTTTGGCACAAAAAAGGTATTTTTAGTCGATCTTTATAGTCTGGCCCATTTGTTAGTAAAATCAGTTTAAATATTATCCATAAAAATAATTTTACAAGAATATTAATTAAAACTTATTAATAGTTGGCCATGGATTGCCTGATATTTGTTTTGACATAACGCGGCTCTTTCCTATAGTTTTGCGAATACCTTTCAAATCTATCAAATGGGCGCCACCCTGTTTATACCGATTGTTCAACAAGTTTTGTTGTTTGATTTCAATTAAACTAACATAATTGTTAAAAAAAAATAAGCTTATGTATTAATTTAGGTTATAACGGGTGGTGCGTCGCCAAGCGAAACATAGGAAATTCCATGTAAATCTTAAGGGGGTCAATTATTGACTCCCCGGTACATTTTACAAAAAAAATGTAGGATAACTTTTTGAAGAGACCAATCTGACAAGCCCTCGTGCAAAATTTAAAAAAAAAATTAATAAGAGAATCTTGAATTATTTAATTAAATGTAATTGCAAAATTACCAAATTTTTGGTTTAGGTAAAACTAAACAGACACCAGTAAAATGAAAATTGTCCCAGACATGAGGAAAAGTGTCGATATTTGAAAAAAATGAATTATTCAATCGACAAAAAAGTATCCATTATGCGGAAAACAGTTTTAGAGCAGTATCTAAAATGTTTTCAGTTTATTTCCCCACCAAGCCCATTCCGTCCATTACAACTAATAAACGTATTGTCAGTAAGTTCAAGTCCAAAGGTACCGTAAAAATAATTGTATATATTTAACTCAGGATATCGAAAATAGAGCCGAAGAAAGAGAGAACAGAGATCTTAATATTCTACTGAGTGTGGAGGAAAACAAAATGGTTTGTACGAGGGTTCTTGGGCAAGAGGTAAATAAACATCATAAAACGGTATTGCGCACTTTGAAAAAACACAAATATTATTCGTATAAATTTAAAAAACATCAAGAGCTGCAGGAAGGAGATAAAGAGCAAAGAATGGCATTTTGTTTTAAAATGATTGAAAAAGCAAATAACGATAGGAATTTTTTAAGAAATATTTGTTTTACCAATGAATATACATTCACCCTCAACAATGACCAAATGTTCAGAATTGCCGGTATTGGAGCCAAGAAAATGAACATCGCTTTGTTCATACTCGGACACAATATCCCCTAAAAACAAATGTATTCGTGGGAATTATCGGACACCATATTATTAGACCCTTTTTTTTATAGACCATAACCTGACAGTAGAAACCTATTTGGACTTATTTCAAAATCAAATTGGACCCGCCTTGAAAGAAGTTGTTCGGGAGGATAAAATGATCTGGTACCAAATGGATGGTTGCCCCGCCCATAATGCCCGTATGGTTAGAGAGTGCCTGGAAAATACTTTTAACGGCAATATTGGTCCACGGTACCGGATACTTTGGCCAACCAGGTCACCTGATCTATTAACGAATGACTTCTTTCTGTGGGGTCACTTAAAAAGTGTCATTAATAAAAGTGTAAAATTTGGAAATCTAAACCAGCTACAAAACATTATTTCGTTAGAATGTAATTAAATTTTGCAATATTAACTTAGCAACGCAGGAAATGAATTTTATGATCGGTTGGAATATTGTTTAGCTGTTTATGGAGAGTTGTTTGAACATTTGATAAATTAATGATTTTTTCGGATCTATGTTCGATCTTCTGAGTTAAACATTTACAATTATTTATTGTGATGGCTTTGGACTTGAATTTGCTGACAATACGTTTAATCGTTGAAATGGACCAGATAGGCTTAATGGGAAAATTAATTGAAAATATTTCAGATACTGCTATTGGTTTAATTAAATTCAAGTATGATAAAATTATTTTTTTAATGATCGATAGTAATAATTGTTAGTGGTTAAACTTAAGTGTTACATTAGATTGATATGATGATTGATAAAAAAATAATATTTATAACAACTTACTTATAACAAATTGTTTGTTGGTGGCTGGTTTGGTTTTACCTGAACCAAAAATTTGTAATTACATTTAATTGAATAATTCAAGATTCGCTTGTTATTTTTTTTTTTGAAACTTGGCACAAGGGTTTGTCATATTGGTCTCTTCAAAAAGTTATTTTACATTTTTTCTGTAAAATGTACAGGGGAGCCAATAATTATCCCCCTTAAAATTTACATGGGATTGCCTATGTTCCGCTCGGCGACGCACCACCCGGTATATTGTTATTTGGTAGATAATAAAATTAATTTTAAAAGTTAACATCTAAAAATTACTTACGATTGATATTATCATTAGCAAGGGATACATAACAAAACTATAAATGTATGTTTTAATTCCATTTACTACGTTAGTATTTATACCATATTCAATTAGGTTAGCACAGTCCTCCAAATTATGAACAATTATACACGCCATTAAAAGAACTAGCACTGTTTTATAATGCATATTAAATTTATCAAGCAAATTACATACGTTATTGTGATGTTTTGTTATCAACTTCAGATCTTTTAAACATTTTGTTAATGCGAAAATAGCAATATTAGAGTTTTCTTTACAATCATCCTGTAAAATGTAAGAATCTGGAACAAACAACTCTTCCTCTAAATTTAAGAGCAGATGGTTGACATCCGCAAAAATATCTATTATTTTATAAGCAAAACAGAAAACATAACATAATAAGAAATTAAAACACAAGTACTCAAAATCTCTGGATATAAGGTAGTGGCAGTTATCCCATCCTACTTGAAAACTAAAGTAGTATACATTTATAAAGAGTGATAAAAATGTTAGTGCGTACAAGCTGATCACACTCCTGCAAAACGATTTTTTATCACTCAATACCTTTGATTTGCTTTTTGAAATATTTAACATAAGATCGGACAAATATGTACTTCTGGAAAAATTGAGAAATCCATAAATGTTGGTTACGACCAACAAAACATCAATTAATATATCCACAAATTTTAAACTGACACTTTTGATATTGAGAAAATCATACAAAATTCTAAACTTTCCTTGAGTTGAATATACAAAACCAAATGTTTGGATAAAAGCAAAAAGTATTTGGACACTCCACAAAAATTTCTTTTTATGCAACAAAATAGTCATGTATTTAAGCAAAATTGGATCACTTTCTTTATAGATCTCTCGTTTAGCTTTTTGTACCATCATTTGATTTTAAGACTTGATTTCTTTTAAGGGGAAATTTTTTTACCAACAATCGCACTCTACTGTTTTGAAACTAAAAATACACATTTGCTTTATATAGTTTATCTTGATTAGTATATGAGCTCACACGCAATAAACTAATAATTAGTACTAAATTTTAATATCACTTACGCCATCTAATTTTACTAATTATTTTATTATATATATTATCTTGAAATTTAGCTTTACGGATCAATTTGTAATTTGATTAATGTATTATTAAATAAAATATTACAAAAAGAGTTTTAAGCACACAAGTAATAACCAAAATAATATGGCAAATTTAATAGCATTTATGCAAAATGTTTATAAATGACTAAACTTACTAGAAATAAGTATTTTGGGTTTGTAAATAAAATAGCAAATAAGTAGACTATTATAGCAAAAAAAGTAGTTACTAGAAAATTAATAAAATTTTTCAAATCAACATATTATTTTTAATAATTTGGTATATTAGAAGGTCATACTAATAATTTATAGGTCGTGCTTGAGTATTATTATAATGTGCTGACTTTTTTGTTTATTGACAAGCAATTATGTAGTAGGATTTTTTGGTTTGTTATTTATAAAAATCAACATTTGTTGAAAATCGAGTGTACTGACGTTTAAAGTTTTATATTTTAAGGAGAGCACACCAAGGTGTTATAAAGCTAAGGTACCAGGTAGTAGATGATAACTGTATTTAGATAGAGGCAATTCAAATCTAATACAGATAAATAAGCAATCATGGTAAAAGTCTACCAATACCTTTTCTTTACTTATGAGCAGCCGGGTTCTGAAGATTCAAAAATCATTTGATGCTCTAGTTAAATATTATTATTTCATAATACCATAGTTTTTCTTCTTCTTCTTCTTCCCTGGGAGCCGTCTTGATTAACTACCGGAGGCAGCGCAGCCTCATGGGCTTTTTGAGCCTAATCTCCCATTGTCTTTTATACCAATCGTCCCATTAGTCTTGTTCCTTCTACAAGTCTGTATAACCCCGAGACTGGTTGGTTGATATATTCCTGTGGGCTCATTTCCGGTTGCCTAAATAATGCCTGTCTTTTGTGATTCAATGCTTTACATTCGCACATGATATGGTAAGCTGTTTCTTCCCCCTCGTCGCACATTCTGCAACTTGGGTCCCCATTGTAAAAGCCTTTCGTTCTTTTTGGATGGGCCTCTTATGAAGCTTTTTCCATGTCTTATTCTACTGAGGTTTCCCCAGTATTCTTCGTGTTTGTTTCGGATCCATTCCCTGGTTTGCCCTCGTGCTGTGGTTTTGGTCACTCCAAGGGCAGGTTCTGGCGCAAAGTATGGTGTGGATGATCCATAGTTACCTGACACTTTAAATGGTATATAATACCCTAAAGCATTAAAGACATTTCTAATGCCCTCGGGCATTAAAAGGAATAAAAAGCAAAAAATTCCAAGTAACAAATTTTATATTAAATAAACAGTTATTTTATCCAATCCCCAAACATTTTATATTATTTATCATAGGCGTCTTTAGGCTTCTTTGAAATAAGATTATCCAAAACTTTGGCAGCATTCGCAGCAACTCTATCCGAAATTAACAGAAAATCCATAATAATTTTATATTTATATGAATTTAAGTTTTGACTTTGACACATCACATCAATGAACACTTACTACCTTTGTTTATTTAGCAACTATATAGGTAAAAAACCGGTTGTGATTTTGTTTTTTTTTAATATAACTTGGAAATGAAGTGGGACATAAAATGTTGCATGTACAGGTTATTTATTTTAAAGTAAACATGGCTTTATTTTTGAACTTCCCTGTACTTTTTTAAAAAACCAATATAGCTATTTCGTGTATTTTTTTCCGTAGAATTCAATAATCTCAAAAAAACATTTGAAACAACAACAAAAAAGTTACAGCACGAGTGACGTATTTTTTAAATGGAATACCCCGTAAATTTTAATATCAATAGATAGAGATTTTCACGAGAAATTCGGTGATATAGGGGTTGCTGGGTTTATTTCCTGCGGTTCTGCTGCAACTGTCTAAAAACTGCATGATACTATAAGGATAGTCTCACCTGAAAAAACCTGGCTGCCACAGGTCACAGGTGCTTATTTGTCAAAGTCAAGAATTTTAAAAATACGTTTATTACTTTTTGGAGTAGTTTTATAATGAGGTTTTTATCAGAAGAACGGCTTTAAATTATAACTCTCCATTATAAATGTGAAGACAACGCCAGAGAAACACAACGAAGATATGTTGCAAATTTCCACCGAAATATATCAGTAAAAACAATTTTAAAACTGAAGGTTCTATTCGAAGAAACAAAATCGTTACATATTAGAAAAAGAGCTATAATAAGAAAAAGAAACCGAGATCGAGTTTTTCTAAATTATTTTACTTTGTATCCCATAAAGTCAATTACTGACGCAGTTAGTGACTTGAGGTATGGCCCTGCAAGAAGAAGAGTAACCTATGCGACGGTTCAGAAAACACTGAAATATTTTAAGTATCTTCCATATCATGTTCTTTCCAGTGCAACATTTAACACGTGAACAAAAGAACCTTTGCTTTCCCAATTTTAATCCATAAACAAGATAACGATCCTACCCTGTTTCAAACGATTTTTTAAACGGATGAAGATACGTTCACTACATCGGGAATGTTTAATCGCCGCAATACGCACAGCTAGGCAAGACGAAATCCCAGGAAATTTTAAGAGATTAAATACCAAAGGAGGTCCTCTTTATGTCTGGTGTGGTGTGCTTAACATTAAAATTGTCGGGCCAATATTCTATGAGGGATCCTTAACTGGAGAAAGATGTCTCAATCTTCTTGAAAACGATATTAAGGACATAATTTGGCAACAAGACGGAGCCCCGCCCCATGCTGTTCGTCAAGTTGTGCAGTATCTCAATCGCCGATATAGTCAGTGGCCATTAGATGGCCACCTAATAGTCCAGATATTACAATTTTGGGCACTTTTCTAGGGAGTCACTTAAGAATGTCGTTTACCAAAATGGGAACACAAATACGGAAGAAATGAGAGAAAAATTGTAAATGGAATTAATCGTCTTAACCAAGAACCTCAAATAATATCGGCTAGCTTAGAAAGGGTAACGAGGGGTTATAAGATCATGTTTTGAAATAACGGGGATCATATAGAACATTGAAATTTTTAGTAATATTATAATTTTTTGTTATAAGTGTTCTTGTTACCCCATATTTTGCCCCGTATTGTATTTTAATTTTTTCCGTTTATTGTAATTTTGCTGTTTGGTTTAGAAATAGATATATCATATCATTTTCTGATGAAAAACTTATTATAAAACTACTCCAAAAAGTAATAAACGTATTTTTAGCATTCTTGACTTTGACAAATATGCACCTGGTACCTGTGGCAGCCAGGTTTTTTCAGGTGAAACTATCCTTATAGTATCATGCAGTTTTTAGACAATTGCAGCAGAACCGCAGGAAATAAACCCAGCAACCCCTATCACCGAATTCCTCGTGAAAATATCTACCTATTCATATAAAAATATACGGGGTATTCATTTAAAAAATACGTCATTCGTGCTGTAACTCTTTTGTTTTTGTTTCAAATGTTTTTCTGATTAGATTATTGAATTCTATGGAAAAAAACACAGTAAATGGCTATATTTGTTTTTTAAAAAGGTACAGGGAAGTTCAAAAATAAAGCTCTGTTTACTTTAAAATAAATAACCCTGTACCATGGAAGTAACGTCATGTCTATACCCTCGGGCAACTTATAAACCCTTGTCCTAAAGGCCCTCGGGTTTGTAAAATTGTTGCTCTCGGATAAGCATCTTCATAATGCCCTTAATACATAAATAACTATAATTATGTGTGTTACATTTAAAAATAATCCTAATGGACACAAACATAAATAGGCGCACGGTAGTGTCAGTGCAATTTCCGGCCTAACCCATGTAGTGTGTACATTACACGAAATGTTTCAGCATATCTTTTTCTATCATAATTTTGTTATCATTTCACATAAAGATATGAGAAACGTCCATTCTACTACTGACTGGCTGACTGACGCACTAACTTATTGACTCATCAAAATGATTGGGCATAGTGATGGGCATATTCGGATGATTTTAATATTCGAATATTCGTATTTCGGAAAATCTTCATATTCGGAATATCATTATACTTATTGACTCATCAAAATGATTGGGTATAGTAATGAGCATATTCGGATGATTTTAATATTCGAATATTCGTATTAGGAAAAATCTTTTTATTCGGAATATCATTCGACATATGAAACATTGACCGATCAATGCCAGTCGATATTCGATATATTGCGCCGACCACCGACTGTCGATTTACCCCAAATTTGAACCGTTTGCTTTCCAAATAACAAATTATTCCGGATGAATCCGTGGTCCAAAGATGAAAAATAAATTATTTTGTTTCGGCTTTTAATTTCGGTTGACTATTTTAATTGTTGAGTTGATGTTATTGTTATGTTTTTATACATGTTTTTACATGTTTTTAATTTGTTTTGCTGTTATTGGTGGTGCGGCGGAAGTTTGTTTTCCTTTTAATTCGTCATTATTGGTGTAGTGTATAGAATAGTATACAGTGACCGCCAAAAAAGTCGACACTTTGTGCAAAATTTTTATTTTTGATATTAATTTTTTGTGTAAAGTATCTGCATTTTAAGTTGAAAATTCATTATGATGGAAAAGCATATTATAATTAAATATAAAATTATGTGGTAACGAGTCACAATGTGGCATCCGACATTTAAATTTTCAAGTACATTCTGCTATCATCTGATAAGTAGCGGTAATATACCCCAGCTGATTGGAATACGAATATTTGAATATCCGAAAGAAATATTCGAATCATCCGAAACATTTCTACATTCGAATATCGTTCGGAAGATTATTCGAAAAGTTCCATCACTAATGGGGACTCTCGATAGAGTAGAAAATGAAAATTTTGTATGTAGGTATCTTTTGGGACACAAGTAAAAGGAACATTCTGAAAAATACTTATTTTTTCTTAAAACGCCCTAATTTTCAATTTGATTAAACCTAAGATTGTGAGGTCATAATGCTCTTAGAATTTAAAATGCCATATAGGTATTTTCATTGCTCCAAGGATATAGGCAATTTTATTTCTTTTTTAGCGGCTTTTAACAGAGAAACATAAACTGCTACTTCCAACAAACTTCCCACTTTCTTCGTTACTTCATCGCCAGTGTGTCCAGGCTGTAAAACCTTCTGCCTGTAGGGGTCTTTTCTTCCTCATTAAAACTTAAAATGTTTAGGTCTTTTGGCAAAAAACTACCTCTTACATTATAAGGGTTAAGGTTTTAAAACAACAATGATTGGTAGTGACCAGCTGCAGTAATGTAAAATTAACGGGGCAAAAAGAAGCCGGCTACTACAGGATTTTTCTTTGAAATAGGAAATAGGCTATTGTTTTATTGGTAACAATTAAGGAACTTATAGATGTTTATAGATATAATTATTTAACCCTGCATTCATTTTTAATGAAACTAGCGAGAAAAAAATTATCTATTTGAAATAAAAACCATTCTATCTTGAATTAACAAGTTTGTTAACTGCACTACAACTTCTCGCTATCCTCAGCGTAAAATATTTGAGTGGAATAGGTCGTAACTTGTCCGAATATCGCACCACACCCAATGTGATGCGACACGAAGCTAATTGTTTTTAACCGATTTGCCAAATCTGTACGCTTTCCCAATTTTTGTGAGTTTAACTTAATAAATACGTTACTATTTGTGTTGGTGAAACAAGC
>JAHBCN010011459.1:0-28877 GCA_019359885.1 Listronotus oregonensis | reverse complement strand
CTGCGTCATCGGGGATCTTAAAAAAAATGAGGAATTATAGTTTTCACCTAGGGTAATATGAAACCGCCATGCTGACCGGGCAAATCCTGAACCCACGTACCAAAAAATTAATTAATGAAAATTAATTTTTCCTTAAAATTAGCATGATGCGAATTTAAAAAAAGTACATCACGTCATCGGCGGCACCGAGTACTCATAGGAAATATATGTGTGCCTGCCATTAATCGGTGCCCAACCCCTGTTGACCGGGTGCAAAGGGGCTTCGTTTCGCCATTGACCTTGCGTCATAACGGATTTGAAATTTTTTTTTTAAATGTAGGCCAGAGTCCCCAGATTACTGAAAAATATGTGTGCCATGAAAAATCTTGAACCCGGTATCATGTTGACCGGGTTTTATCGGCGCCCAGGCCAACCCCTGTTGACCGGGGCGCAAAGCGGTTTGTTTCGCCAGTGACCTTGCGTCTTGACGGATTTGAATTTTTTTTTAATGGAGGTCAGAATCCCCAGAACAATGAAAAATATGTGTGCCTTAAATTCTTGAACCCGGTTTCATGTTGACCGGGTTTTATCGCGCGCCATTGGCCCCGTTTTTTGCCGCTCGAGCTTGATTGCATTTTTAGCGATATTTTTCAATAATTTACTTATAATTACATGAAATACTTTCCATCTTAGAGTAAATTTGAGCTTTTTCCATTTTTTCGCTTTTTTACGGTCGAATGCGATTGTATCATTAATAAAATTAACCAATATCGCAAAAATGTAATTTCTCTTTTAAAAGAATTTTTAAAATAAAAAACATATTTTGGGACGGCAACACTGTAAAATACCGACAATTCGGGAAAAGCGATAAATACCGAATATCCATTTCTTGGACATTCGGACCTGTTAAAAAATTTATTGCGTTTCATTCCAGTTTCATTCAGTGTTGCCAACGTAGGCGAATTTTCGCCATTTAGGCTACTCAGAACGAGAATCGGCGACGAAAAAATCTAAAAGGCGACCGATCGCCTATTAGGCTACTTCAGAGACCAGTTATTTAAATCAGCCCAATCGCAAATAATTAAGAAAAAAAGTTAGAGTGAAGTTATCCATAAAAGGCCAGCCATAAAATCTTCTCGATGGTGCAGATTGTGCCGCCCGGCCTACCACCTAATTCCAGGCCAGTTTTTTAAACAAATTAGAATAAAAATGTAAGTTTATAGAAAAATTTATTTATAGAGGGTTTTCCCTAAAAGGTTAAAAAGTAAATTTTTTCCAAAAATAAAATTTTAAAATAAAAAACTTAAAGATGTTTGTTTTAAAAAAAAAAATAAACGCAAAAAGAAAAAGAATATTAAGAAAAATGTTTAAAAATAGACTATTTAAAAAATTGTCGTTTTAAAGTTTCCTTTCCGCTAAAAAGCCTTAAAATTGAGAAAAAAACAAATCATAAAAAAAAAAAACATTTTTTAAAGTTTGACAGCTAAACCCTTTTTGTGTTTTTAAAAAAATATAGAAATGTTTTTTTAACCTAAAAAACTAAAGGGGCCATTTCTGGCAAGTCCAAAAAAGAAAAAAAATCATATAAAAAATGACATTTTTTTAAACTAAAGAATTCTTTGTTCTTAAAAAATATAGAAATTTCTTTAACCTAGACCCCCAAATGCGCTATTTGGCTGGCAAGTCGCAAAATTAAAAAAAAAAATCATATAAAAAAAAGGGTTTTTTTTTAAGTTTGCAGAAGACCTTTCTTGTGTTGCCAAAAAAATATGAAATGTTTTTTTAAAACCCTAAAGAACTAAATGGGTTTCCCCGTGAATAAAATGAATTTTGAAAAAAATAAATCATAAAAAAAATGAATTTTTTTTAAAGTTTGACAGTACGACCTTCTTGTTTTTTCCAAAAAAAGAAATGTTTTTTTAAATAATAAACTAAAGGGGTCTACTGTGAGTTTTTAAGCCCCTTTGAAAAAAATAAATCTTTAAAAAAAAGCTTTTTTTCATAAGTTTGACAGCAAAACCTTTTTGTTTGCTTCCAAATAAATATAAAAAGTTTTTCCAAAAAAATAAAGGGGTCTATGAGGGGGCCCTCAAAATTGAAAAAAAAAATAAATCATATAAAAAATGATTTTTTTTTAAAGTTTGATAAACCGTTTTGGTTGTTAAAAAAAAACCTAGAAATGTTTTTGAACCTAAAGAATAAAGGGGTTAAAGGGGCGGAAATCGAAAAATTTAAAAAAAAAAAACATTTAAAAATGACTTTTTTTTTAAAGTTTGAAAAAATTTTTGTTTTTAAAAAATAAAATTTTCTTAAAGCATAGAGAACAAAATGGCTTTTTGTTATGCGGGAAAACCTTAAAACAAAAAAATAAATAATAAAAAAAATGACTTTTTTTTTAAAATTTGACAGCAAAGACCTTTTTTGTTTCCCAAAAAAAATAGAAATGTTTTTTTAAAACCTAAAGAACTAAATGGGTCTACGTATGGGCAAGCCCCTTTTGGAAAAAAAAAATCATAAAAATGACTTTTTTTGTTTGACAGCTAAGCCCCCTTTGTTTTGCCCAAATAAATAAGTTTTTTTTAAACCAAAAAAGAACTAAAGGGGTTCTATTGTGCTGGCAAGCCCCAAAATTGAAAAAAAAATAAATCTAAAAAAAATGACGTTTTTTTGTTTAAAGCAAAACCCTTTTTGTTTTTCAAAAAAAATCTAGAAATTTTTTAGAACCAAAAAAGAACTAAGCGTCTAATTCTTGCTGAAAGCCTCGCAAAATTGAGAAAAAAAAAAACATTTAAAAAATGACTTTTTTAAAGTTTGACAGCTAAGACCTTCTTGTGTTGTTCCAAAATATAGAAATGTTTCTTAAGCATAGAACATAAATGGCGTTTACGTAGTGTGGCAAGCCTTGCAAAATTGAAAAAAATAAATATATAAAAATGACGTTTTTTTAAATTTGACAGCTAAGACCATCTTGTGTTGCTTCAAAAAAATATAGAAATGTTCTTTAAACCTAAAGAACTAAATAGCGTCTACTGTGAGTGCTGGCAAGCCTCGCAAAATTGTGAAAAAAATAAATCATATAAAAAATGAAGTTTTTTTAAAAAGTTTGACATCTAAACTCTTCTTGTGTTCTTCCAAAAAAATATAGAAATGTTCTTTAAACCTAAAGAACTAAATGAAGTCTACTGTGAGTGCTGGCAAGCCTCGCAGTATTGGAAAGAAAAATAAATCATATAAAATGACGTTTTTAAAGTTTGACAGCTAAGACCTTCTTGTTTGCTTCCAAAAAAATATAGAAATGTTCTTTTGAACCTAAAGAACTAAATGGCGTCTACTGAGGCGGCAAGCCTCGCAAAATTGAAAAAAAATAAATCATATAAAAATGACGTTTTTAAGTTTGACAGCCAAGACCTTCTTTGTGTTGCTTCAAAAAAATATAGAAATGTTCTTTTAAACCTAAAGCACCAAATGGCGTCCATGTGAGTGCTGGCAAGCCTCGCAAATATTGAGAAAAAAAATAAATCATATAAAAAATGAAGTTTTTTTAAAATCTGACAGCAAAACCTCCTTGTGTTGCTTCCAAAAAATATGAAATGTTCTTTTAAACCTAAAGAACTAAATGGCCTACTGTGAGTGCTGGCAACCTCGGAAAATTGAGAAAAAAAAATTATATAAAAAATGATGTTTTTTAAAAGTTTGACTAAGACCTTCTTGTGTTGCTAAAAAATATAGAAATGTTCTTCTAAACCAAAGAACTAAATAGCGTCTACTGTGAGTGCTGGCAAGCCCCCAAATATTGAAAAAAAATAAATCATAAAAAAATGACGTTTTTTTTAAATTGACAGCTAAAACCTTCTTGTGTTGCTCCAAAAAATATAGAAATGTTCTTTTAAACCAAAAGAACTAAATGCGTCTACTGGAGTGCTGGCAAGCCTCGCAAAATTGAGAAAAAAAAATAAATCATATAAAAAATGACGTTTTTTTAAAGTTTGACAGCTAAGACCTTCTTGTGTTGCTTCCAAAAAATATAGAAATGTTCTCTTAAGCATAGAGAACTAAATGGCGTTAACTGTTAGTGGTGGCAAGCGTTGCAAAATTGCGAAAAAAATAAATCATATAAAAAATTACGTTTTTTTTTTTAAATTGACAGCTAAGACCTTCTTGTGTTGCTTCCAAAAAAATATAGAAATGATCTTTTAAACCTAAAGAACTAAATGGCGTTTACTGTTAGTGCTGGCAAGCTTCGCAAAATTGAGAAAAAAAATAAATCATATAAAAAATTAGGTTTTTTAAAAGTTTGACAGCTAAGACCTTCTTGTGTTGCTTCCAAGAAAATATAGAAATGTTCTTTTGAACCTAAAAATTAAATAGCGTCTATGTTGTTTGGCAAGCTTCGCAAAATTGAGAAAAAAAAATAAATTATATAAAAAATGACGCTTTTTAAAGTTTGACAGCCAATCTTCTTGTGTTGTTCCAAAAAAATATAGAAATGTTCTTCTAAACCTAAAAAACTAAATAGCGTCTACTGTGAGTGCTGGCAAGCCTCGCAAAATTGAGAAAAAAAATCATATAAAAAATGACGTTTTTTTTAAAGTTTGACAGCTAAGACCTTCTTGTGTTGCTTCAAAAAAAAATATAGAAATGTTCTTTTAAACCTAAACAACAAAATGGCGTCTACTGTGAGTGCTGGAAAGCCTCGCAATATTGAGAAAAAAAAATAAATCATATAAAAAATGAGGTTTTTTTAAAGTTTGACAGCTAAGGCCTTCTTGTGTTGCTTCCAAAAAGATATAGAAATGTTCTTTTAAACCTAAAGAACTAAATGGCGTCTACTGTGAGTGCTGGCAAGCCTCGCAGTATTGAGAAAAAAAATAAATCATATAAAAATTGACGTTTTTCTAAAGTTTGACAGCTAAGACCTTCTTGTGTTGCTTCCAAAAAAATATAGAAATATTCTTTTGAACCTAAAGAACTAAATGGCGTTAAAGCTTTTTTAAAATAATATTCGTAATTATGTACTACCCTGAAAAAGTGTTAAAAACTGCAAGCCTCGACGTTTTTTCATTGTTTCTTTCTCTAGAGTTGGAAATTTTTAATTTCAGAAATAGAATGTGAAGGCTTTACTTAATTAGAGACTTTTATGGCTAGTGCAATTTTTTCGTAAATAATGTAATTTTCAAGTAAAAAATAAATAAATACAAGTCTGCAATTTAAACTTGTGCTTTTAGCGAATCTATGTGATCCCTAATAAAAAGGTTTTTTAATTACGATACAGGGTGTTCCATTTTTAAGATAAATAATAAGTCAAATATTAAAACGCCTTTTGCATAAAAAGCAGAAGAGATAGGTATAGAAAACCCTAATATGGTTTTAAAGGGAATTTAGTTCCGCATCAAAATAGGCCACTAAATACAGGGTGTTCCATTTAACTTAAGGAAGTTATTTAATAAAATGTGTGTCCAAACTTTGAGGCAATTTTTTTTCAACACTCTGTATATTATTAAAGTAAAACTTTTATGTGATAGTAAACTTAAACCTTGTGCTAAGTAATAAATTTAATTACGAGCAGCTCGTTATATGTTACAGGGTGTAAACAATTTTTAAATTATGGTCTGTATTTTTTAAATTTTCTAAATTTCTCAGAAACGGTCAGTTTTAGGTATAGGAAATATAACAATAATTTACCTTTATGTGGTTTATAGTTTCCAAAAATAGAAAAAAATATGGGGTGTTCCATAAGAAAAATATAGCTTTAATATGTACTTTCTTTTTGACCCCCCTGTACATTTCAAAATAATTTTTAAATATGCTCCTCATGGACCCACATATGACCGTGCTAAAAGTTTTTCCCAACTCTTCTCATTTCTCGTAGAAAAACCGAGGCGAATGTGGTGGGCCACCCTGAATAATTATTCTGCTTGTGATAAGCAGGTTGTTTGTTAGACTTAAGAGAACATTTCTATATTTCTTTGAAGGCAACACAAAAAGGTTTTAGCTGTTAAAGTTTAAAAAATGTAATTTTCTAAATATTTTTTCTCAATCTCGCAAGGCTTGCCAGCACTACCGAAAGACTCCATTTAGTTCGTTAGGCTTAAGAGAACATTTTTATATTTTTTTGAAAGCAACACAGAAAGGTCTTAGCTGTCAAACTTTAAAAAAAGGTCATTTTTTAAATGTTTTTTTTCTTTGGAGGTTGCCAGCACTAACGTGACGCCATTTAGTTCTTTGGGTTTAAAAGAACATTTCTATTTTTTTAACAACACAAGAAAGTCTTAGTGTCAAATTTAAAAACGTCATTTTTATAAATTTTTTTTTCTCAATTTTGCGAGGCTTCCCCAACACTCACAGTAGACCCATTTAGTTCTTTAGGTTAAAAAACTTTCATTTTTTTTTGAAGCAACACAAGAAGGTCTTAGCTGTCAAACTTTAAAAAACGTCATTTTTATATGATTTATTTTTTTCTAATTAGTGAGGCTTGCCAGCACTCACAGTAGACGCCATTTAGTTCTTTAGGTTAAAAGAACATTTCTATATTTTTTGGGAAGCAACACAAGAAGGTCTTAGCTGTCAAACTTTAAAAAAAGTCATTTTTTATATGTTTTTTTTTTTCTCAATTTTGCGAGGCTTCCAGCACTAACAGTAGACCATTTAGTTCTTTAGGTTCAAAAGAACATTTTAGATTTTTTGAAGCAACACAAAGGTCTTAGCAGTCAAACTTTAAAAAAAACGTCTTTTTTAAATGTTATTTTTTTTTCAATTTTGCGAGGCTTGCCAGCACTAACAGTAGGCTATTTAGTTTTTTAGGTTAAAAGAACATTTCTAATTTTTTTGAAAGCAACACAAGAAGGTCTTAGCTGTCAAACTTAAAAAACGTCATTTTTTAAATATTTTTTTTTTTCTCAATTTTGCAGGCTTGCCAGCACTAACAGTAGACGCATTTAGTTCTTTTTAGGTTCAAAAGAACATTTCTAGTTTTTTTTGGAAGCAACACAAAAAAGGTCTTAGCTGTCAAACTTAAAAAACGTCATTTTTTATATATTTTTTTTTTCTCAATTTTTGCGAGGTTGCCAACACTAACAGTAGACCCATTTAGTTCTTTAGGTTCAAAAACATTTAATTTTTTTTGAAGCAACAAAGAAGGTCTTAGTTGTCAAACTTTAAAAAACGTCTTTTTTTATATGATTTATTTTTTTCAAATTTTGGGAGGCTTGCCACACTCACAGTAGACCCATTTAGTTCTTTAGGTTAAAAAACATTTCATATTTTTTTGAAGCAACACAAGAAGGTCTTAGCTGTCAAATTTTAAAAAAAGTCATTTTTTATAGGTTTTTTTTTTCAATATTGGAGGCTTGCCAGCACTCACAGTAGACGCCTTTTAGTTTATTAAAAAGAACATTTCTATATTTTTTTTGAAGCAACACAAGAAGGTCTTGCTGTCAAACTTTAAAAACGTATTTTTTATATGTTTTTTTTTTTTCTAATTTTGCGAGGCTTGCCAGCACTACAGTAGAGGGATTTAGTTTTTTGGGTTTTAAAAGAACTTTTTTTTTTTTTTTTGGAAGCAACACAAGAAGGTCTTAGTTGTAAATTTTTTAAAAAAACGTCTTTTTTAAATTTTTTTTTTTTTTTCTCAATTTTGCGAGGCTTGCCAGCACAACAGTGACGCCTTTATTTTTTTAGGTTCAAAGAACATTTCAATTTTTTTGAAGCAACACAAAAGGTCTTAGTTCCAAACTTTAAAAAAATCTTTTTTTATATTTTTTATTTTTTTTTCAATTTTGGAGGTTTGCCAGCACTCAGTAGCGCCATTTAGTTCTTTGGGTTTAAAAAAGGAATTTTTAAAAATTTTTTTGGGAAGCAACACAAGAAGGTCTTAGTTGTCAAATTTAAAAAAAACTATTTTTTAAAATTTTTTTTTTTCCCAATTTTCGGGCTTCCAAAACCCCCAAATAGACCCATTTATTCCGGTTAAAAAAAACTTTCCCCTTTTTTTTTTGAAGCAACACAAGAAGGTCTTAGCTGTCAAATTTTAAAAACTCATTTTTTAAATTTTTTTTTTTCTCAATTTGGAGGTTTGCCAGCACTCAGTGGTATTTAGTTCTTTGGTTTTAAAAAAACATTTCATTTTTTTGGAAAAACACAAGAAGGTCTTAGCTGTAAATTTAAAAAAAAACCTTTTTTTTTTAAATTTTTTTTTTTTTTTTTCCAATTTTGGAGGCTTGCCAGCACTAACAGAGACGCCATTTAGTTCTTTAGGTTCAAAAAAATTTTAATTTTTTTGGGGAAGCAACACAAAAGGTCTTAGCTGTAAAATTTAAAAAAAACGTTTTTTTTTAAAAATATTTTTTTTTTCTCAATTTTGCGAGGGTTTTCCACCCCACAGTAGACCCATTTAGTTCTTTGGTTTTTAAAAAAACTTTTATTTTTTTTGGAAAACCAAAAGGTCTTAGCTGTAAATTTTTAAAAAAAACTTTTTTTTTATTTTTTTTTTTTTTTTTTAAAATTTTGGGGGCTTGCCAGCACTAACAGTAGCTTTTATTTTTTTTGGGTTAAAAAAAATTTTAATTTTTGGAAGCAACACAAAAGGTCTTATTTTAAATTTTAAAAAAACGTTTTTTTAAAATTTTTTTTTTTTAATTTTCGAGGCTTCCAGCACTAACGTAGACCCATTTAGTTTTTGGTTAAAAGAACTTTTAAAATTTTTTTTTGGAAGCAAAAAAAGGTCTTGCTGTCAAATTTTAAAAAACTCTTTTTTTAAATTTTTTTTTTTTTTCTAATTTTTTTGGAGGCTTGCCAGCACTAACAGTAGACGCCATTTAGTTCTTTAGGTTCAAAAGAACATTTCTATATATCTTTGGAAGTAAACACAAGAAGGTCTTAGCTGTCAAACTTTAAAAAACGTCATTTTTTAAATGTTTTATTTTTCAATTTTGTGAGGCTTGCCAGCACTCACAGTAGACGCCATTTAGTTCTTTAGGTTTAAAAGAACATTTCTATATTTTTTGGAAGCAACACAAGAACGTCTTAGTTGTCAAACTTTAAAAATATCATTTTTTATAAGGATTTTTTTCTCAATTTTGCAAGGCTTTTTAGCGGAAAGGAAACTTAAAACGACAATTTTTTGGAATAGTCTATTTTTAAACATTTTTTTAATATTCTTTTTTCTTGCGTTTATTTTATTTTTAAAACAACATCTTTAAGTATTTTATGTTTAAATTAACATAATTTTGACAAAATTTACTTTTGTACAGACCTTTAGGGGACACCTCATAAAATATTAATTTTTCTATAAACATATATTTTTATTCTTAATTTGTTTAAAAACTGGCCTGAATTAGTAGTAGGTCAGCGGCACAATCTGCACCATCGAGAAGATTTTATGGCTGGCCTTTTATGGATAACTTCACTCTAACGTACAGTAAAACATTATTGAAACTTGGCTAATCTTGCCAAGATCTTTTAGGACCGGCCTCATTAAAATTTTAGGAATTTTTGCTCACATGTTTGTTTTAATATTTACAAACTTTGTTTCCAAAAGCTTTATTTTAACTGACAATATACCTGCGTATTGGTATTTTACTATTAAACCCAAAAACACCATTGTCAATTGTTTTTTGAAATTAATAATCTTAAAAGACGTAAATAATGCTACTAATTCGGCTGGTTTAAACAATTTTGTATTTTGACTAATAGTAGAGTTACCAAATTGTGACCCTTAATTTGACATTTGTGATCTAGAGAAACCTCCTGGATGTTATGGCTGGCGAGCTTCTTTGACAGTGTTGAAGCTAAATGTCCATATAATCTAATTAATTTATCATAACCTAAAAATTACATTTTAAAGTGTAGCAATAATTTGGGGTCTTTTTCAATAATGTTCACGTCTGAAAGGAGGGACTTGAGAAAATAAAGCTGCTTTATTCAATATCCAGAACTAACCACGACCGGCTAGACCTTTAGGGCTTTGAATTTGTTTTTAACATTAGAGTTATAAACAAAATTTTAACAACGTTTAAAACCCTGGGGTATGTATAATTACACTTTTAAAAAATATATAACTTCTACCTGCTATTGCAAATTATAAAAATTTTGTTTATAACTTCTATGTATGATAATTACGAAAAAATCAAAGGCTTTTATTGTTGGTCGGTCATGGTTAGTTCAGCTTGTTGCTGCTTTTATTTTTCAAATTATATTTTAGATGTAAAAAAAAATTAAGTCAGCACAAAATGTGGCTGTACATCGGCAAAGCCAGGAAACAGCTTCATCAGATATGATAGTTGAATGGATTAAAAGCAAAGGACATCTATCTATTGATGATCTCTCTATTGAAGAATTATTTAAGCATTTAAGATTGAATTAAAAAGGGTAATATTATGATAGGATTGTGTCGACAGATTTCTGGCCAACTGGTGTAGTATTTAGAAGATTCAATATGAGAAAGCCCGCTAATCAAAATCTGGGAAAGAGACATCAAATTTTCCAATACTCAGGGAATCACAAATAGAAAAAATAAAGGTGTATTATCAGAACATTAGAGGCTTAATGGACTAAATTAGTTGATTTTAAGGGGATTAATGTCTCACTATGTGGTTATGGTATACCTATGCTTACAGAGACATGGTTAACACCAAAATCCACACTTTAGAATTGGCCGTGATAATTACTATATTTTAGAAATGACCGTGACTGTAAAACAACAGGATGGTCACGTGGTGAGGCGTACTCATTGCTGTCTCTAAGAAATATTTTGCTGAAAGGCTGGAAGTTCACTGTCATAATAGTCAAAACGATTTGAAGAACTTGGGTGTTATTAACTCTGAATTTAAAAAGAGTGTTATTGTGTGCTGTTTATCTCCCACCATATTGTACTATCAATGATTATCGGAATCACTGCTCTTCAATCAAGGAACTCTCAAGTTTATTTGATGAGGATTTGATTTACATACTTGTGATTACAATCTTCCTGAAACAGCTGGGAAATTAATGAAGACCTGGGTTTTTATAAAGAGAACCAAGATAAACCAACTGAACTTTTACTTGAAACTGCTTCATTTTTAAACATAACCCAAATAAATAAGGTACCTAATGTAAATAAAGTATTTCTTGATCTGGTGTTTTCTAATAATGGTACTACTATAATAAATTGTGTAGATTTTCCTTGATCTCCTTAAGGATAAATATCATCCTGCACTTTTTTTTTAATCTTGATATTTGTGATACTTTTGTACCTTTATCTTTTGAAATTTTATTTGATTTTAAACTGTGATTTCAATGCTAGTAACAATTTTTTAATTAATGTTTAATGGGATGATATTTTTAAGTGTGATGTAAATACTGCTGTGACTAGATTTTATGATATTTTAAATATATGTATAGGAGAGATTTGTGCCTAAGATGGTGATAAAGAATAAATTTAAATTTGGCTATGGTTTACAGGTGAATTAAAAGATAATATTTTCTTGAAAAAAAAATCTTATCAACTGATTAAAACATATGAGAGTTATATTATACAAGATGAAAAGCCTGTCTCCGCCAGGCGAGAGACAATATTAAGTAGCCTCTGTCTCGTAAGACGCCTTCCGTATTGGCTAACGGTAAAAACACTTTTTGCTCCTATTTTTATCCCGGGGGCGAAATTCAAAAACGGCTTCGTTAGGTTTTAGCTAATTGCCAAATTTCATGATTTTAGCTCAAGCCATAACTCTGTAAATCACGTGGACAGACAAATAAATATATATACCACCTACATATACATATATCCACATTAGCAAATTATATATATACATTTTGTAATTTAAGAAATGTTTGTAAGGCTCAAGCTCAGCAATGCTATGAGGATTATATAAACATTAACAAATATTAATGTTAATCCTAAATACTTTTGAACTATATATGCCAAAAAATAAAGATCAAGATATGCCTAATGTTATGAGTTTGGGTAATTCTGTCAGCTCGGATGGCGGTGTAGTGGCGGATTTATACTCACTTTGGTTGCTAGGTATGTTGATACTCCACCAGAAAATGATCAATATCAAGAACCTGTTCAACCTTGCTTATCTGTTCAATGTTCAAGTATTAACGTATCTAGTTATTCTATAGACTTTGCCACTGTTTTTGAAAGATTGGTAGGAATTGACCCAAGTGCGGGTCCGGATCGGATGGCCTAACAGCCTTATTTCTTAGAAGCACTGCCGATTATATGACAAGACCTTTGTGGTTACTTTTTAATAAGTCATTGACAGTGGTGTTTTTCCTGGATTTATGGAAACGATCCTATATAACGCCAGTCTTTAAAATCGTTAACGTAGTCAGGTTGAAAATTATAGGCCGGATTTCTAAGATTTCTTGAATTCCAAAATGTTTGAGTCTATCATTGCGGACTTTAAGAGTACATTTAGGAATACAATTATAATTAACCAGCATGGTTTTCTTATGGGGGCGATCTGCAACTTTTAACTTGCTTGTGTATCATGACTACATTGTCTGCTGGTCTGGAGGAGGGATGTATTGTGGGTCCTGTCAACACAGGCTTTTCCAAGGCTTTCGACAGTGTAGATCATGATATTCTGATAAAAAGCTTTATCATATGGAAGTTCATGGTGTCTTTCTGGAATGGATAAAATCATATCTGAGGGGAAGAGAGCAAGTTGTTAAGCTAAATAATCATCTATCTAGAATTATCAAAGTTACTTCAGGTGTTCCTCAAGGAGCTCACCTTGCTCCAATACTGTTTAATATCTTTATTAATGATGTATCCGATTGCTTTCACTATTTTGAATTTGCCCTTTATGCGGATGACCTTAGAGATTTATAAACCAATTGGTGTCCTGATCATTATGTTATTTCAACAAGACAGTTTGGCAGATGTATGGGTATGGTGCCCAGTGAGTTTTCTTGATGGTAGGGCTATTGATAAGGTACATATAATTAGGTATCTGGGTGTACCTGTTCGACAGTAAACTTTCTTTGTACATCATATTCAGGTCTGTTGCAGAAAGGCACTAAAATGCCTTCTGGTTTTGTTAAAAGAAATACCAAAGATTTTAAAATTATTTTTACTATAAGGACTCTCTTTGTTTCTCTGCTCAGGCCACATTTGGAGGTATTGCACTGCTGTTTGGTCGCCTTTCTATCAAACACATATCGACAAGATTGAGTCAATTCAGAAAAATTTCTTAGGTATGTTGCATATAAAAGTGCATCCCATTCAGAGATTGATTTTACCGCTCTACAAAGCAATTTAATATTGACCGTTTTGGGTTTCAAGAAGGAGAAAACTGATATCATGACTGCCCACAGAGTTCATCATGGTTTGGTTGATTGCCCACACCTCTGTCTCAACTGAACTTCCATATTCCCAGAAGATCCTCAGAGTCAAAAGAATATTCAATATTTAAACCCATAGAATTATGGACAGAATAGGTGATTGATAGAATCACGAGAAATTAAAGAGCTAAATATAGATCTGTTTCATGTATCTGAGAGCTCTCTTAGAAACCATCTTAGGCATCATTAATGTTCTATTAATTTTTAATTTTTCCCCAAAGCAACTAATTGTGATAATGTATTATTATGTGTTTTAAAAAATATGTACAATTTTTGTTTTATATTTTTTTTTTTCCCCTTTTTAAAAGGGGGGGGCCCGGGGAAAAAAATTTTAATTTTTAAATTTAAAAGCATTATTACGCGCCGAGTTTCTGCATAATAAAGCATGTTTCATTTTCAACACTTCATTTCTTTTTCCTTTCTTTGTCATTCAGTATTTCGAATAGACTTTAAAAAGAATAAATCCAACCAACGGTGTTCATTATATTATAATTATAACACCCTCACTCTCCTTTGTTTTAACCCCAAAATACAAAGGATTTCCCAAAAAAATTTTCTTTTTGGTTCCCACATCAATAGTAATGGGTAAGCACTGGTTTTTACCAGCCAATGCTGTTCGGACAATTTGCCTTTGGGGAAACCCATACCACAAGCACCCAAATCCCCTAGGGCCTAGGATACTTTTCCCCCTCGGTTACTACGATAATCACGTCAGTTTCGGGCCAAAAAAGTTTAATAGGGGGTTGGGTTTTTAAAATTTTTTTAAAATATTTCGTAAAGTTCTTAAATACTAGCTTGTATTAAAAAGTTTTTAACTTTTTAAAGGGTTTTTTAGAAATTGTTTTTTAAGTTTGGGGGGTGTTTAATTTTTTTTTCCCACAAAACAAGTGAATGCGAAATCCAAATTTTAAAACATATTTGGCAAAAAAAATTTTATAATTTACAATACGAAACTTTAAGGGAAAAAAAAACGAAAACTAAATCAAATGAATATGGTCAAAGACAATTATAGTTTTCACCATAGACCCCAAAAAAAATGATGGCCGTTTTTCTTTTTCTACTTTAACACCGGAAAAAACCCAAAAATTTGGACTTCTATATTAGAATACCCCCTTAAAAAAAAAACGATAACCCAAGAAAAAAATATATTTTTTTACCAGAGGGAAAAGACGATTTTTCCGGCGCGTGGGAAATTCTGCATCATCTGAAGTCATGAAAAAAAAAAAAACCATTTCTGGACGTGTAAAACGATTTTTTTTATTATATACTTGGGTACCTGAAAAAAAAATAAAAAAAAAACATGCAAAAAATGATTTTTTAAAAAAAATTTCGATTATTTATTTTTATTTTTAAAACAGTAAAAAAAAATTTAAAAAAAAAAAAATTACAACTAATTAAATCTAAGAAAATTAATTTTGGCCGGAACCGTTATGATTAATGGTTATATTTATTGTACAATTTATTTTTTTGGCTCAATCCCTTTTTTTTTTTTTTGTTGAACTAAAGATGTTAAAGCGGAGTGTTCGTGTATGTTTTGGTTCTCTTGATTGACTGTTACAGATTTTGTTTTTTTAAGTTACAAGGCCTAAACAATTTTTTGGGTATTTTTTTTTTTTGTATGGACTCTTCTATTTTTCCCTTACATTGAAAGAAAGCCATCCTCCGTGTCTTTTCAAAGTGACAAATCACTCCTTTTAAAAATGGAAGCCGAAGAACGCCTTTGCCCATGCCCGGGGATGTTCTTTGTGTTTTTTTTGTTTTAAGTATTTTGCAGAAAATTTTGGAATACCACTGATAGTATGGCACCCAACATGTTGAGGTAACATCTTTGGTTTGGGAATGCAACAAAAATCTTCTACTCTATATTTTTAGGGGGGGGATTTAGGGTTTAAATGTAAGGATTGAATTTGCAATTTTTTTTGGTAATGGAAAAAATTTGACCTGTGAGTTTTTTCATCTCGTAAGAACACGACGGGGAAAAACCCCCCTTTTCTTTAAACGTCTGGACTAAAAAGTTTTAAAAATTAGATATTGTTCATCAAAACTTCACAAAAAAAATTTTGGGTTTCTTGTTCTGATGTAAGAACCGGATTTTTTTTGGGACATATCCTACAGCTTGTCGTTTAAAAAAACGATATTTTTTTGGGTATTGGTTTGAGTATTTTCTTTATTGCCAAACAACTGGACATTTAACATGGAGAATCGACTCCATAAGGTGGATTACTTCATAGATTTCTTTTTCAGAAAAAAAAACTAAGAGAATATCGTCACTCACAATTTTGATTCTTTTTCCGCCATTCCGAAAAAAAAGTGATATTCATGTTCATATCTCAACCTGGCTTTCACTGGAATAAATCTGCATCACTTCTGCCGCTTGTTGTAATAAAAATATCGGGAATATCTGGATTTTCTTCCAAATCTGAATTAATTTTTGAAAATAAATTTCACTGACAGAAAATAAAATATGTCAAATAAATAAATCGTTGTTATAAACAGTTTCCATGGATGGATTTTTTTTAAGGCACGGGGGAAAGGGGGAAAAAACCTTTCGCTGTTCTGAAAAAAACATATTTACTGTGTTTATACACAGTTTAAAATGTGTATTTTCGGGTAAGTATAATAAAAAACCCTATTTAGATATTTGTTTTGGGTTTGGGGAAGGTCTTACTCAACTCGGACAGATTTGTACCAACATTGTGGTACGTTTTGGGGGTTAAAGGAGAAAATATATTAAAAAAAACCAAATTTCAACTTAAATTAAACCAAAATTTTGGCCCCAATTTTTTTGGTTGGTTTTTTAAAGGTTTTTAATTTTTTTTTAAAATTTTTTAAAAAAAAAAAAAAAACATTAAAAAAACAAAAAAATGTTTCATTTTGATAAAAATTTTAAATTTTGTTTATTTTAAATTTATTTTTATAGTTTGTAAAAAAACCCTTTTTACGAATTTATTTTCAGATGTATTATTGTGTTTGTTTAAAATTTACCTGTTATTTCTTTTTGCGACTTTTTTAAATTTTATTTGTTTTTTAAACCCGGCGACAATAACAATAAAAAAATTAATGGAAAACTAAACCCAAATTTCCCAAAAAAATTTTTTTTTTTTTTTTAGTTTTTTTTAGTTGTTCTTCCCGTTTTTTATAATTTCGTAAATGTGTCCCTTATCATAGATTGTAAGGAAAAAAACCCCTCCCCTGAAAACCCGGGCCCCAAAATTTTGGCACGCTGCCCGACAATTGGTGTGTATACTATCGGCATTATGTTTTGGGACTATTCCCCCGGCAAATTTGTAGAAGATTTTTTTATTACGATCCTAAAAAATTAAACACTTAATAAAATTTTTTTTTATATTGGTTTAAATTTTTTTTTTATCTTTTATTTTAAATTTATTTAAAAAATTGGGATCTAAAACTTGCATAAAGCGTTGGATCTTGAAAAGGTTTAAATTTTTTTAAATGGGCTATGTAGAGCATGGTAATTGTTCAGATGTGTAGCTCCACCTTTTTTTGATTTTTAAAAAGAAAAATAGAAATCGGGCGGGTTTTTTTTTTTTTTTTTTGTTCTTTTTTTGGGGGGTTTACAAATCTTTGGGGGTTTTAAATTTTTTTTTTTAAAATTAAAAAATGGGCATTTTAAGGTTTTCATCAAAAAAACCCACACATCTAAACAAAAACCCCTTTTTTTAGGGAACAAATTTAGAAATTTAATTAATATCAAAAAAATTTAAATTTGACAAATTATTTGTTCGTACCAGTTAAAAATGACTATATACGCCTTAATTTTCGTTGCTTCTTGTAATATTGTCGGTTTAAACTACTAAGAGGACACCTCACAAGGAAAAAGGGGCCCCCCCGTTCCCGAATGTGGAGGGGGGGGAAAAACCCCCCTACTACATTTTGGAAGGTAAAAATTTTAAAAACACAAAAGACAGGATTATTTGGGCAACAAAAAAACCCCCACAGGAATATATCAACCAACCAGTCGGGGTTTAATAGACTTGTAGAAGGGAACAAGACTATGGTGGATAAGTATTAAAAATGGGGGGATAATGCACAAAAGCACAGGAGGCTGAGCTACCCCGGGTTTTTTTTAAAAAACATATTTGTTATTTTTTAAATTTTTGATTATATTATACAGCAAGCATATGTGGTAGAATTACCTTAATGTCTTTAAAATTTTTTTTTGGGTTTTTAAAATTTTAAAAAAACTACTTTAGTTCTATCAAAAATAAATTTTTATTGTTTAAATTTTTTTTTAAAAACAGGGGATTTTTTCCACCGAAACGTTGATAAGTATTTTTTTTTTGGGGTTTTTGGGGGGGTTTTTCCCCTTTTTTTTGTTGTATGCGATCTGCCAGTATATGGGGGGCAAAAGGCAAACACACTCCTGCCTATCCCCCGGGACCAGAACCGAAACGGTTCTATTGTAAAGTGTATACAGTTTGGGGAAATTTTAGCGGGTGACCAAAAGAATTTTTTTAAAAAAGAATCCCCATTTAGGGGCTTCAATTAAATTTTGAAAAGAAACAGTGCCATAGATTTAGTTTTTTAAAATTTTATTGTAACTTTTTAAAAGGGGTTTTTCGTTTTTTGGGATAAATAAATAAATAAATTTTTGGTATAAAAGTAATGGAGCAATAGTTATAGATTGCAATTTTTAAAAAAAAATTTATTTAATATAAATAGAAACTAGCGTTGCAGAAACAGTATAGCAAAAAGTTTATTTTTTTTCAGTCATCAAAACCGAGATATGAGATATGGAAAAAGGGGGCTGTAACCTTTAAAAGCAGGCCATCCCCCAACAAAAAATATTTAAAAACATTTTATAATTCTTTTTTTTTTATTTTGTAGCAGTTTAAACAAAATATCTTGACAGATATTTTAATCGGGAATATTTGTTTAAAAAAAATTTCCTTTTGTGCTTGAAACAATAACTGTGTTCCCAAAATAGTATATCTGTCCCAGATAAATTAAATTTTTTTTGTCACCATAATAATATTTATTAGTTCATATTTTTAAATTTAAAGGTTCTGGTAATTTATTTTTTATTGTTTGTTTTTAAAATTTGGGTTTTTTTTTATGAATGAAAAACATTCACACATTATAGTTTTCAAATAGTTTGTTTTTACAAGTTGGTGACAGATCTTTTTTTTCCAATTTTAGATCCCAAAAACGAATTTTGGGACTGATTAAATCACACCCTTTTTTTAAAAACCCCTCTTTTTTTCAAAAATATTTAAATATATACTTCCCAATAAACCCATAATATACATATTTATTGGGGGGCGTCAAGCCTATCAAGGCATAATTTTTTAAAGTTGAACTTGTTCTTTTTGTGTTTTTTAAAAATTTGAGGGAGAAGTCCATGTATACCAAGAGCTTGTCTTTCTTCAAAACTAAAAAGCAATCCCTGAAAAAAAAAAAAATAAAATATATATATATATATATATATATATATATATATATATATATATATATATATATATATATATATATAAAATTTTATATTTTAATTTAAATTTTTGAATGAAAAATTAAGAAATAAAATTTTAAAAATATTTGTGGTAGCATTGCATAAAGGAAAAACTGGTGTTGCATATTTATTTTGACCTTCAAAGTGAACAGCTGAAGTTTTTTTTGGGGTAAAGTCTAGAATAATAATTGTGTTTTCAACTCGGAGATAAAAGGGGGAAAAACCCCCTATCTTAAAGTTCCGAAAAAATTTTTTTATTTTAGTGTAATAAAACCCCTTTTTTTTTAGAGCGAGTCGGTGGCGTGCGAAGGTCAAAGTACATATTTGTGAGGAAAAGCCCCAAAGAATCCCGGGGTTTTTCTTATAACAATGGGGGGTTCCTGAAAAAGATATCATTTAAGAGGGTTTTAATTAATATTTGAAATTAAATCGGAGGTTTTTACATGGGGGGACCCAGGCAACGTCGGCAAATCTCACCCAATATGGAAAGCCGGGGGTTTAAAAGGGGTTTATTCTTCGTAAGTCTGATGAGGTATACCGTTTTTTTCCATAGCAGCAAAGCTAAAGCGGAAGGAATAAGAACCCGAGAATTTTGGCTATTCTGGGGGGTGCCCCTTTTTGCTTTGTGCATGCATCGGGGAAAAATTTTTTTTGGGTTTTTCTGGTGTAAACTATTTTGTTTAGGTACTTTAAAAAAATTTTTTTAAGTATATTAATATGTTAGTAGGATTTTTTGGGGGTTTTAAATAAAAGAAAAATTTCCCCAAACTAAATGTTATAACAGGGATTTCAATAATGTCTGTATTTTAAATGGGGTAAAAAAAAATATTTATTTTTAAAATTATTTGTTCATTTATTTAAATTTTAAAATTTTTAAAAAAAAAAAAAATATAATTTTTAAATAAATAATTATAGATAACAGAACCTTTTTGGGTTTTTTTTGGGGCTTTCAAAAAATTTAAATTGAGGGACAATTTATCTCAAATCAGTTAAAACACAGATGTAATTGTTTTTTGGTAACAAAACGTTTTTTTTTTTAAATTTGATCTCATTCACACACACACACCCATTTGTAAGAATTCAACGAGACCTGAACCTGTGTAATTGTGAAATACACGTAAAAATTATTATTATTTTCATGCATTCAATGGCAAATACATTGTTAAATATGATAATAATCTAGTATTCCCAAATTTTAAAATTTTTAAAAAAAAAAATGGTCCAATAGAACACGTTTTTTTTATTTATTCGTCTGAAATTTTCAAAAAAATTGCACTATAGGATGTTATGTAGAAAAATATTTCTCATTTCATAATTATTGATAAACACCGAAAGTTGATTTTTTTTTTGAAAAAAATTTATTGTTTGAAATTTTTAAAAATTTTAAACCCAAACTCTCGTTAAAAAAAAAAAAAAAGCAGCTTACAAATAGCAAAAAAATATAAAAAGGGGATTATTTTTTTAACCCCCGCATCCTTGAGCCCACGGTGAAAACACGGGGGGAAAGGGGTATTTCCCGGAAAAACACTGTAACCACACAGGTTTTACGATGTTTTCACAGTGGAGTAAGTGGATTGTTCCATAAGCACCCGTGTTACTACAGTGAACCCACTGCCCCACAGCATCCCGATGAATACAAAAAATTATTCACCGTGATTACACAATAAACCCATTTTTTTCCCCCCTTTAAAAACCCAAGATGGATAAAAAAAACAGACAATAAATTAAATTTTTTAGTTTATGGTTATACATTTAAAATACACTGTGAAAAGTGGAACATACCCACGATGTTTTTAGGTGTTTTTACCATTTTATCCACAGTGTTTCCATTTATACACTGTCGGTCCAAGGAGGGGGGACCAAAAAATTTTTCAAAAAAATTTTACCGACCCTAAATAATAACTTAAAATATTTAAATATGGATTAAAAAAAATATAATCTTATTCTAATAAAGTTATTGTGTTTTTTATCTTAATCAACAATTGCCTTTAGTTTTTTTAAAACCGGTTTTTAAAAAACCTAATATCCAAACATACAATTAAATTGGTTAGTGAATAAAGGTGATTTGTAACTTTTTTTAAAAATTTTTAAATTTATACAAAAAAGAAGAGTGATAGGTACTTGTCTATTCTAAATTATATCTTTTTTTGGGGGGATTATCGATATTTTTTTTTAAAAATTGGGGGAGGAGGGGGGTTTTTGTAGTTCATAGGCCCCACCCCCTTCGGGGCTGAAACCTTTTTCCCCCATTTCCCCCTTTTCCCCCGGTATGGCTTTCCTAAATGTAGCTTTTGGGAGGCATGAATTTTCAAACGTGAAAGAAATTTTCCATGCCCTTGGATAAAGGGCCCCCAAATTTGATTGTTTTTTTTGTCGTCAAGAAGGTCACCAAAAGTGGGGAAAACCCCAAAATCCCAAACAAATGGCGTCACTTGGTCCGCCATTTTTACCGAAAGGGTAATTTTTCCACTGGAAAAGGGCCCCCCCCACGCTGTTTTTCGATTTTTTTTCAATGAACTGTAGAACAAAGAATTCAAAACGCCATACCTCTGGGGCCCCCCAAAATGACCCCATAATGGGGAAAAATTTCCATTTTAGCAATGAACGCCCCATTATGGCGGTTTTAAAAGCCCCAAGGGGTTGTTTTGAAATCTTTTTTCACAGAATGTTAACAATGATGAGGGAAAAAACAGCGTGGGGGATGTATGTCCACAGTGGGGAAAAAATTTCCCTTTCGGGCGTATGGGGACCAGAAGTAAAAACCCTATTGGTATGGCCTTTAGTTCGCGGACTTTGGCGACTTCCTTGACGACATAAACAAGTCAAAGTGGGGGGCCCTTTTAAAGGGGGGGGGATAAATTACGTTTAAAAAAATTACCCCCTAAAAGCTACACTTTGGATGCCATACCAAAATTCAAAGGAAAATAACGATGTTTATCCCCCCAAAGCCTGTCGTGGGGCCTATGATAAAGCAAAACCCCCTCCTCCAGGTCTATAAGTAAGAATAGACAGATATCACTTTTTTAGTATAAAATTTGTGCCATATAACACCTTCATCCACTCACCCTTTAATTATTATATTATTATTGTATTTGTCACCAGCTTGTGGACAACACAGTATTAGGAACCCACAAATATGGCCCTGTTTATCCTCGTTAGATAACCTTGTACGTGTACTAAAAAACTTGGTACCACCAAATATGTGTAGTACTAAAAGCTTATTACCACCAAATATGTGTAATAAAAAAATTAGGGTTTGGGATATGAGTGTAGTTGTAATTTAAATGGCTCTTTATTTTTTGTAACAAGAGATTATAAGTAGAGAAACAAAACGATGCTTAGAAAAGTGTTGAATTATGCAACATGTGCACGTAATGTTAATGAAAGCAAATATATAAACCTAATAAATGAAAAATTTGTTACCCTGCCCAAAATGTCGCCCAAATTTTCGGGATTTGGGAAAATTGTAACCCACTTTTTTGGGACGGGTAGTCCACCAGTTTCCCGGGCATTTTTAGCAACTAGAAACTGGAACATATGACATGTAATAGGGCTTACAAAATCTTGTGCAAACATTATTTTGGTGCCGTAGTCTCGCGTTTACTTTTATTTAATCGATATTTTTAATCTGCAACCTTTCACGCAATGTTTTATACAGTGAATAAGACAAAAAAATAACTAAAAGTAACTTATTATTTCAAATTTAAAAATGTATTGGCCATCAATCACTTGGTCGATATAAACGAAATTGAATTTAAAAGTATTTTTAAAAACGGCGTAATATACAGCGTGTTGGTTGGGAAAAATTTTAATATCTCTTAATCTCAAAATCCTTGTGTGAAAATAAATTGAATAAGAATTGTTTATTTTTCAATTTTTTAAATTTTTTACTATTATTATTTACAAATTTAATAGAAATAACAAACCCAACCACTAACTTTTTTACTAGAGAAATCTTTTTAAATTTACATGCTAACTTTCTACTGTTGACGTCAAATAGCTCTACAAGAGTGAAAATCTCAAACAACATTTACTGAGGTAAATAAATTGACACCAAGATTGCAAAATTATGCTAGTTTCTCCTTTGGGAAGTTTCCTGTTATAGAGGTTTTTTTATTGTTTTAAAAAAAGCCATCAGTTACATTGATAATACAAACTAATTTTTTAATAACAAATTGTTTTGTCGTTTAAAGTAAAATAACGTTTGCCGCAAATCATTCTTTGCTCATTTAATTTACAAACTCTATAAAACTGCGACGCGATTCGTATCCTTTTAAGGAAATTTTTTCGTACTGCTTTTGGGACTTGCAGGAATTATTTGTTATTTAAAAAAATACTTATAATATTTATTCCATGTTTTAGTTATTCTACAATATTTACCATTAAACGTTTATTGTGACATTTTAACTCATTTTAGTCATTAGTTTATATCAGACACGTTGAGTTTATGGCAACGTTGTACATAAATATATTACAACCTTGTCTACAACATCGAATTTCGATATTACCTTCTTTGGGCACGCGCATGTCACAAAACAGGTCCTCGTTAGAGGGGAAAAATTATAATTTTTCGAAATAAAAAAGTGCTAATTTTAAAAAAAAACTATTGACCTTAACTTTACAATGCCAAATTTTACCCATTTCAATATAATAAACTATTTTATAGCACACTGTATATAAAAATCGTTTTAACAAATTTTCCTTATATTATTTTCAACTGCACATGTGTAATCGAAAGGTATTGCCGATTACATAACATGGTATGTGCAGCTAATTTGTGATATACATTTTTCCCTGTTTTTTGATTCGGATTTTTTTGTTTGTCTAATTTAGTATAAATTCTATTTAAAGTTTGTTGTCAAAATTGCGTTTTTTAGAATTTATGTTTCTATTAACAATAGCATTAACAGAATTATATATGCACTAAACCATATTCTAATTACTACTTTTTTCCCAAATATTTGTTGTTTTTATTAAACATTTTAAACTAAAAGTAATATTATAAAAAATATCTAAAAGATGTTTTCTTTAATTAGATAGATGAATGATGTTGTAATCCATAAATCAAAATAAATACATTTATAAAAAATCATTTACCAAAATCAACGCACTTGCTTCGTTATTTAATTATAGGTTAAGCAATATTAAAAAAAATTTTTTGATTTGAAACCGATAATATTAAGAGTTTTATGGGTTTTACACTTATATACCATTTAAAAATTTTACTTTTTTATACAATTGTTAAAATAGTTTGTAGAAATATTTTTAAAGAATACAGTATGTCCAAGAAAAAGGTGTTAAATTTGGAAAAAAAAATTTTTTTTTTTAATTTTATCGAAAAAAACTAAAAAGGAACCGGATATTAATTTTAAATTTGGTCTAATACTTAAAGAAAGTAGAAAAAAATTAGTAAAAAATAATAATTTAGGTTAATTTAACTACCAAAAAAATAAAATTGTGTGTCTTAAGATTGAGGATATGAACTTGAAAAAACACCTTTTTTTAAAGAATTACCCTTTAAAAATTTTTCATGTCATGATTTGGTTTTTATTTATCTTATTCTGATTAAACTGTGGTTTTTAAAACCCGTTAACTGGCAATTCATCATTATTCACAATTAACCCTTTATGTAAACCCATTTTATGCCTTTTATTTAGGGAAACTAATTTTAAATGAAAGGCATTTTAAAAAAACTTCCACTAAATTTTAAAGGGAAAGGGCCCTATGATATTTTTTTGGGTTTTATTTCACCAAATACTTGTGCGAAATATAGAAGTTTTCATAGAAATAAAATTTTATACATTAAGAAATAGTTTTTGCCTTTTTTAAAAAATTTTGCTCTTTTAGAATTTTTTATATTCTTGCTCTACCAATTTTAATAATTAAAAAAAATCTAAAAAATTTAAAATTTTAACGCAACTTTAAAAAAAGTACTGAAGTCAGAATTACCTTTTTGTAAAACTTAAACACAGTATTAAATAAAATTTAAAAAATGAAAATTTGTTTAAGTAATGACTTTGTATATTAATTTGTTGTTGAAGTAAAAAAAAAATAATTAAACTATTTATATTTACAAAATTTTAAAAATTTTTACAGTCTGTAATTCTATTGTTACTAAAAATAAATAGATTCCAAGCTTGTAGTAGATTTGGGTTTTTATATAAATTTAACGAAAGGTGTAAAAAATTTTCAAAGATTTGGGGGAACGCCGGGTCTCGTTCTTAGAACAGAGTAGTGGAAGGTTCCAAGCAAGCTAGAGAAAAATATACAGCTCCTGGATTTTGCATTTTTTCAAGCATTGTCCTAAAAAATTTAAATTAAAAAACCCATTGCAATCCAAAAAAAGCAGGAAAAAACAAAATACTTAATACTTATAAACAAAAAAAACACAATGACAGATATATTTTAATAATAAAAATCAAAATCAAAAAATTTAAAGAAGAAGCGTGAGATTGAGTAACTATTTTTTCCAAAAAACTTAGGTTTTTTTTTCTTGGGGGCAGTCCACGAAGGTTTATGTAATACCAACGTACCGTGGGTGTCTTAAGTGTGAAAAGAGGGAGTTTGTTTACACGGGACTTAAATATTTGGAGATTGGGAGGAGGAGGAAAACTTCTGCGGGCAGCAGGTTCCATAGTCTTGACACTCTTGGGATGAAGGAACGAAGAAAGCGGGGAAATTCGGGGCCTCTCTAACTGAACTGTAAAGGGATGCATAAAAGTTGCACTACGTGTTGCTCTGTTGGGAGCTGCCAGAGAAGAAATTATACTGGTCAATTCCTCTGAGCAGAAGCTGTGAAAATACCTATAGAAGAGCGACAGATCCCCTACAGCTCGAAGGTGGGCAAGAAGAGGGGCTTTTCATGAGCGTGGGATCAATTTAAAAAGACGAACGGCTTTTCTTTGAATGGAGTCCAGAATGCTAAGTGTTGTAGGGGCGCCATTCCCCAGACATGAGAACAATATTCTAAAGAGGGTCTAATTTGGGATACATACAAAGTGTACAGATTGAAAGAAGAGAAATATTTTCTGGCTCGAAAGAGGAATCCAAGCTTTTTTGAAGCTGCCGAGGCTATGGATGAAATGTGTTTGTGCCAGTTGAGGTTATTCTCAAAAGTAAGGTGTCTTATTAATTATCATTTAACCTGTCTATCATTGTTTTTGTTTGTTTATAAAATTGGAATGGGTTTTTAATTAATTTTACCGCTGGTAATGGTGGCAATGGAAAAACGTGTAACCGTTCGGGACATATATTCTATATTGTGGCAAATTCATGGATAAAAAAATTTTTTTTGGTTACTTATCAAATGGGAATCAATTGACTCTTACCAACTTACAAATCGCGTAAAACAAACTTAAAAAATTCTTTAAATATTGAAAAAATCTATCAACGTTTTGGTTGCGAGTCTACCATTTCTTTCAAGATAAAATTACTCGAAATTTAAATCATATTTAATATTAAAATTACTTAAATTTTTCATAACAATTTGGGTTTTTTTAAAATATTTAAAGTTAATGCCATAAAAGTCATATGCATCGGTTGTAACAGTCACTTTTAAATATTATTAAAATTAGGAAGTAGTATATCTTAAATTTTCTTGAAGTTAAAATATGATTGTACCAATTATTATTTAAATTAACGAATATTAATTATTATTATTTGGGTTTCAGTAAATGTTTTAGATTAGTATTAGTTTAAAACATGGGACTTTCCATTGAAACGTTGATAATTTTTTTTTGCTTTAGGTTTTTGAGGTTTTCTGGATTTGTTTTAGGAGAGTTCCAAGTTTGTAAGGGTCAGTCGATTCTAGGATCGATTCTAGGTATGCCCAGCGAAGCAGTCCCAATTGGCAAGAGCTTAAAAAAGATTTTTTGATATATTATGTAATCGTTCTAACTAATAAAACGATTTAAAGGCGACTTTGATTCTTATCTTCATATTTATATCAAGTCTATTTGAGAAACTGAACAGATTCTTTGTGTTAGGCAATAAAATATAAGAAAAAAATAATATCTTTTAAATGAGAGCAAAGCTCAAAAAATAAATAATAAAATGAATCGCTTTCTTATATTTTGTACTTTGCTTGTTTGTTATTATTTTTCTATTATTCTTATTATACTTGCAAATAAAAAAATATCATGATAATAAAAACACCTTGGCACCGGGATTTTGAACTATTGACATTTTCTTTTTTTTTTGGTGTAAACAATAAACATTTTGATTGTTTAAATTTTCGTCACGATGGACTTTACTACTGGTATGAATTATTAAAGGAATATTTCCGGGTATTTATTGCCCAGCCTGTCATAATTTAAGTCACCTGATTAAATACGTGAACTGAATCGTAATTGTTATTAAAAAGTCCGGACAAATTTTAAAATTTTTTTCACACCTGGTCAGAAAAGTTTTAAAACAATAAAAATTACACTTGATCTACTTTGGACAACTATCAATTATTTTTAGTGATATTCGTTAGAAAAAATAATTAAACGATATTAGAAAAAATATACCTAGCAGTAAAAAAAAGCTACTTTGTAACACTTTTTGCATATATTAGCATACCCCAACAGTGTCGGCAAAAAAAGTAATATAAAATATATTTTCCATTTATTGCCATTAAAATTTTTTCAAACGAAATATAACTATATAATGTTTGTCAAATATGACCTTCACAAAGTGGTATAAGTATTCTAAAATATACTTTTAAGGGCAATTATATTTTAAAATCTTATTTAAAAAAAAATTTAATTTTTTTATAGAAACATATCACTTTTTATTACTGTATTTCTATTATCGTGAATTCTGGGGTTTAAAAAAATTAGGGAATACTTTTTAACCACCATATCAAATTTTTGTTTCAAAAAAAAATTCTTTATATAATAATAAAAAAAATTAAAAATCAAAATTAAAAGAAGAAGCGGAGATTATAACTATTTTTCCCAAAACACTTAGGTTTTTTTTTTCTTGGGACAGTCCCCAAAAGGGTGATGCCTACTACTAACGTACCGGGGTCTTAAGGTGAGAAGGAAATTAGGGGTCTTTTTTAAAAACCATTAAATTTTTTTTTCAAAAAAAATTTCTTTTTATTTATCAAATCCCAAAATTTTTAATTTGTTATTTACCTTTTTGGATAAAATTTTTGTATATTCTTCGAAAATTACGATCAAGGTGTCATTCGATTCGGAATATTATGTAGAAAATTTAATAAAAAATCCAAAAGTGGCCGATGAAAATTGCAATAGTTATAAACAATTAAAAAAAAAGTAGGGTTTGGTTTTTTTTAAAATCTCGAAAACTATTAAAGATATTCAAAATTTAAAAAAAAGGGGGACATTTCCTAAAAAAGTCCTACTTCCCGGAACTGTATCTTTAATATTTATAATTTTTACAGAGCCCTAAAAAAAGCGCTTAAAGCGGGAAACCGGCTTCCCCCCGTTTGTCACCGGGCTCAGTAACAACCATAGAGCAATTGGAAAAACACGCGCGGAAGCCCGACAATGGCAAGACTTGGCCCTTATTTTAAACAAATATTTTTGGTGAGTAAAATTTATTTAATATAAAAAATTTTGCCTGCAAGCATCCAAATTTCCCCCAAAACCCAAACATAAAAACAAAATAACAAAAACAACTCTACAAAATAGTATAGCATAGACTATAAAATTTGCAAAAGAAATATAAAATATAAAGGAATAATTGTAGAAAACATTCAATCACTAGGTAAAATTTTACAGTTTATTAAAATACCTACACTAAAAAAATAACTACGATATCTTAACAAAATCAACTACCCCGTACTGTCTTATTTATTGTTGGCTTTCAAGCAATATTTTCTTTTTCCTTAAAGTAAAATAAATTCCACCTCTATTTATTAAAACTTAAACAAACATATCTGAAAACCAAAGTGCGAAAGGGGTTACAAAATTTAACGTGTTCCACAAAGCATTTGCCGGAAAAATTGGAAATTAAAAATTTTTTAAAAAATGGCAAAAAAATAGTCCCTTGACAAGAAATTTTTATTTTATTTGTATTGTTCAAAGTTTACATAATTTTTTTTTTTTTAAAAACTAAACATAAAGTCTAAAAAAGTATAGTAAAAACCCAA
>JAHBCN010011458.1:0-29125 GCA_019359885.1 Listronotus oregonensis | reverse complement strand
TTTTAACAAGAGATGAGAGCCCCGGGTCTTAGAACCTTTTTTACCAAAGAATTTTAAATACTTTTTTTTTGTATCTTTTGCTGCCCGTCTCGAAACAAGAATGCGAGGTGAGGGTTTTTTAAAAGGGTAAAATAAAAAGTTGCCTAAAGTAATATTATAATTTTAAGACGAGTGCAGGGAAAAAAATACATAATAAATCAGTAAATTTCTCATTTTTATTTAAAATAGCTTTTAGTTTAATCCAACATTTTCAACAGACACATATTAAGTTTTTAAATGGATTAAATTAAATTTTATATTTTTTGTAATAAATTTTCTGTAGTTTTTTAGCAGTTTAATTCCACATTACTTACACTTACTTTATAGTCTAACAGACTATAAAATACCTAAATTTGCTTTGGTGCAAGATGAGCTTTTGGAGCATTGAACCAAGCTTTACAATTTCTTCTTTAGACATCTTAAATTGACGACGAAAAATGAACATTTTTAAGCAGAAATTTTCCCCACCCCCCTAGTGGGGAATGGCCCCGGGGAGTTCAAAACCCACAACATTGCCGTCTAGTGACCAAAACAAACAGAACCAACTGCAATAGCTCCTTGTAGTCATCTGGGGTTGGCTTTCAGTTAATTTGGTCTGAATTTAATAGTAACTTTGCAGTTACTTCTGGATTGCTGCTTTTGATTAGATTGTCACTGATACCTGTCTTTTTCGTTTTATCTATCTTGCCCCACGCAGTGAAACTTTAAAATGTCTGTAAGGCCCCAATGGTTGATCCCATTTTTGTGTCGAATGGCCTTTAACAAAATTGCCAAGATATGGTAACGGCAAGTGGGTATAACAATTTTTCCCCTAACATTTGCTCCAATATACGAGGTCCTTTGAGTTTCCCCCGTTTGGATGCTGTAGTGTCGAAGCACATCGCCTTGACGGTGTTGGGAAGCCCCATTCTTAGGATTCATATACGGCTCCTTTCCAGAGTTTTTTGCTGTTACATGAACTCCCAGCAGCTTTCCCTTTTTTCGCCATATGAAAAAGCAAAAGCTATTCCTTACATTTTCTTTTTTTAAAAACCCCCCAAAAAAAGTTTACCGTCCCAAGGAAATCACGGGCTATTTTTAGGAATGTTTATTTATAAAATTTTTTTTTTTTTTTTAAAAAGAAAAAATTTTGGTTTTTTTGACCAATTTTTTTTTCTAAAATTTTGTAATAAAGTTTTTCGAAAATTTGCCCCCTTAAAAAAAGAGAGGCCAAAGTTTTTGGGTGCCTTTTTTTAAAGGGGGGTTTTTATTTTCCCCCCCTTTTGAACTTGTCTTCATCATCCGTCTCTAAAAAGCAACCAAAGAAAGAGAAAAAAAATATAAAATCTTGTCGTTTTAGCAGAATAGTAATAATCCATAGGTACTAAATTATCTACTTCTAATTATTAATAGGTATTATTTTATTTTATTTATCATCTATTATTTATCTATTTTTTAGAATAATAATTATTAAAAACTCACCAATATCAAAAGTTTCTTTTTGGACTTGTCGGTTCAATTTTACAAGTTCCTTTTGCGCCTTGATTTCTTCAGCTCTTCTTCCGATTTCATCAGAGCCAAGGCATCTTGTTGAGCAATATCAAAGAGATTATCCAACCTTTCAATAAACTGTTTAAATTTGTTCTTGACCATTTCCGATGTTTTCTTCTGGTCTTTTTAAAGAGTTCTCCACCCGGCGTAAAGGTTTTTCAGCTTAATAATTGCATCTTGCTTATGTTTAGTTGGGATTTGAGCTTCTTCCCAAAAAATGAACACTTCTCGTATGGCAAGTTTTGCTGATTCTCTTACAGTTAATTTCACAGTACGTAAATTATAAAAATAAAGCACACAAAACTTGAGTTTACAACCGGTGATCTGGTGAGTGGGATAGCCCACAAAAAAATATTTTATCCTTGGTCCGGCTTTGTACACCTAATGTAGCGCCATTTCAGAGCCCAATAGTTAAATAACAGTTAACAAAATATATTACAAAGTTTCATTTTAATAAAATGTTTTTAAATGTCTTTAGAAAAAATACTATAATAGATATAAAAACAATAATAAACACTTGGAAAATTAAAAAAAAAAAAAGTTAAAATATCTTCACAGATAATTGTTTGATCAACCCCTCAAACACTTTAGAAACTAAACTGAATAAATAAAAGGTCGGGGTTTACGCTGAATAAAATACCATTCCTTCTTTTTACCCGCAAACGGGTCTTTCTTTTTAAAATAGTCAGGTAATCCCCAAAATAAAAATTTTTGAAGAAAAGGCTCTTTACTTTGAAAATTAGGTTCCAAAATACTTTTTAACAAAAAAAGGTTGTTGCTGAAACACATTATGTAAAAACCCGTAAAATTCTTAGAATACTCCCAACTAGTACCAGGTCACGTTTTTGGGGTCAAATGCTGATGTAACTCTATTTGACTTAAAATAACAACAATTATGTATAGAATATAAATTTTGAAGAACAGCATTTTCTTTCTTTTGAGATATTAGGTGTGTTTTTATTATTTACCGTTCTGGAGTTATAGCTCCATATGTCAGCTTTTAGGCCAAAAATTTTTTTTTTTTTTTAAACTCTAAGCGACGAGCGGCACGAGTAAACGTCGTTTAATCGAGCTTAAATTTCGGCTATCTCAATATCTGAAAAGGAAATCGTTTTGTGGTCCAGAGGAACAAATTCCGCCCCCCCCCACACCACCCTTTTTTTTGGGCCCCTGTAATTAATTTGAATATACACGTCCCTGCTTTTTTTTTTAATTTGTCTTTAGCACATTTATTTATAATACATTTTGCGTTTTTGACGACTCTTTTGGTTTATTTATTTAAGTTTATTTCGAGTATACAATAGCTTTGCAAAATTTAAATCTTTAAAGCAGCAAATCGATCCATGGCCTAAAATGAAACGTTGGATGGTCTTACCTACATATTTCACTTAAATAATATACTGGATTCAATTATCATTGACGTAAATCTTACCACTGGGTATATTTATTTATTTTTTTAAATTAATTTTTATATATTAATTTATATTTATTATATTAATACAGCAATCATTATGTATTTATTTGAATATGTAAATTTCTGTGTGACGAACCCATGTACTACAATGTACCAAACTGGTAATAAAAACTATTCTATTCTATTCTATTCCATTCTATTCTTCTTCTTCTTCGTGGGAGCCGTCTTGATTAATTACCGGAGGCAGCGCAATTTGGGGGTTTTGGGTTTAAAAAATCAAAAATTAGGCCAATCTAACGGACTTTCCGGGGTATTTTCGAATCAACTGAAACGGCAGAAAAAAATTGTGGCTTATTTGATTCTTTTTGGATATACAGGGTGTATTTTAAAATTTGAAAATATCAGTACACCTTTGTACTCGGTTGCTAGTAAAGATAGAAAAAAATGGTAAACAAAAACAAAACTACCTAATGATTGCTTATCAGTTGCGGTTTAAAGATAAAACGCAAAGTTTTTTTTAGATGGGTCATCCTGTATATTATTTGACTTTTTGTTTCCCAATAAAATTACCTACCTATTAGTACCACACCCTTTATATTCTTTTTAAAAGAAATAGGTTATTTGAAAAAATTTAGGAAAACCTTATAGGATTCATATTTTGCACACCCAGTCTTAAATATAAAGTATATACTTTAGCAGGAATAGGAATTATTATGTTCAAGTTTGTTATATTATGTAAATTTTTATAATGTTATTAAGGGTTTCCTGTTTAAACGGGGCTGCCAGAACGTGAACTGAACCCTTAGCCGCACCCCATTCGATTTTTTTTTCGGGAAAACGAAATTTCAAAGCAAAAACCAATATTCCTATACACGTAATATCGCAGATTTTAGCGTCATTATAGTGTCACGAATGGGGTTTACTGTCATAATTGAGGTTTACTGTCATAATTGGGGTTTACTGTCATAATTGGGGTTTACTGTCATAATTGGGATTTACTGTCATAGTTGGAGTTTAATCATACTTCTTATCTAGGTGCTCTTTTAAAATAAGAAAGAGGGCTACGAGACTATTTACTAAAGGTTTGTAGTTTTCTTTCCTAGTTTTTTACTCAGTTGATTATGATTATTTTTAGAGCAATAATTTTTTAAGAAATGTGTTAGAAATGCTACTGAGAAAAATTTTTGTATTATCAAATTTTATATGCTCTTTGCATTTCTCAAAAGGAGTTAAAAGTTCATGTTTACATAGATACTTTAGAGCAATTGAGAGAGAAGCGACTTTTTATTGTAAATATCAAAAAAAGTGTCTTCAAATTCATCAATTAGTTTTTTAAATATAATGTAAAGATACCAACACATATTTACTACTTTTTCACGAGGATATAAAAGACGCCCCCGACTTAAAGATTGTATAAGATTGTAAGAATCTTCTACAATGCAAGGTTCATTTAATGTTAGATTATCCTTGCAAAACTCACAGTTGATTTTTAAAACAATGTAGCAGCAGTATCCACCCAAATAAGTTATAACTGGCATTTCAGATATGACAGCTTCAGAGTCCGAGTCTTGAATAACAAGTTTGGATAACAAACTATCAATCTGGTCAGTATAACCCAAAGAGGTATCTACTTGGGATTCGCTGAGGTGTCATAATCTGATTGAAAGAATTCATTTATATTAATATTTCCATAATGTCTAGATTTTAGTGACAGTACAGATTGAATTCTGAGCCTTTTTTCTGACTCATATAGTTGGCGAACTGAGATATGGTAATGGCCGCCAGCTAATTGCCTGTACTTTCAAAAAAACGCCCTTCCAATGGATCTGTTTGAAATTTGCCTAGTAATACATAATTCATATCTAATTCTGTTAAACAATATTTAAGTAACTTCAAGAAGTCCAGTGATGGTGTGACTTAATGCAGTGTGTGTCTGCCGAGTTAAGTTATTTGGAAAATTAGATGTTTTCCAAGTATCTAACCAATTTTGCATTTGATTTAAGAAATAAAATTTAGGATCCTTATTGGGCTCAGCTACTATTGATTTGGTGAAAGGTTCCTGGTACTTATCTAATAAATGTTTTCCCTTAAGGGGAGTTTTAACGTTAACGATTTTCCACCATGTCCATATAATGCTAATAAAGTCTGCTGTGTCTTGAATAAGATAAATTATTAAAGGGCCTTTTAGAGCCTCGATAATAAAAGGATTAAATATTTTAAGGGATAATTTGACATTTTGTCTTTCTATAGATGATGGATATAAAGCCTTTAAGCTAAGTGAATAGCCATGCTTTAGTAATTTGTCTCTTTCCAGTTCATGCAGTTTCTTGACAGTAGAAAAGACGGCACATTTTTTTTTACCTGTCTCAAAATCAGGATATGAAAGAGTTTGATCGGTTTCGAATTAAGCCAGTTATTAAAAATACATTTTAATAAATGTACCGTGTCAAAAAGGTAAAATAGTGGTCTTTCTGGGTCTATAGGATGTGGAAAAACTATGTTAAGTTCATTTAAGTCTGAAAACTTACTCATTGCTTTACTATTTATTGCATTATTGTCACTAATTGTACAAAATACTAGGTATCCAATCTTCTAAATTTTCTATTATAGTTTTAATAAACTGATATAACATTTCTGAGTTTACTGTGGACACAGGACATATATGAATAACTTCTTTAAGACTTGAGCAAGGACTAGTTATCATGAATGCTACTGCGGATGATGCTACACTAATGTGTGTTACTGCTGTACCTACAATATTACCTGCTTTATAATCCAAATAGGGTTCAATATGAATTTCATCCAAAAAGTAATATAACATTTTTCTCTTTATCTGTTAAATAATGGAAAATGTTGCGAGCATAGGTTAAAAAGAACTTTCTTTCATCAATATGGGGATCTGTTAAAAATGTATTACAAATATTTTTTACTGTGTCGGTAAGATAATCGGAGCATGGCTACGTAAATATTTATAAGCATGGGGACTTATAGTAAACAAAATTGAACATAAAACCATGGTACTAGGTGAATATCTATATCTTTCCTTTGGTAAACATAACAACCTTAACTGTTCTGACACAAATTTTAGATTTTGAGTTTGTTCATCAGACCCATTTTAAATTTGAAAGAATATTTATAACAGAAATTAGGATCTTTTTGTTGTCAGATTGGGGCTTGGTTTGGTATGAATTAGACTCATGATCTGGTATCGAACTGGGTATGCTACTCGAAGGCTCGGTAGAGTTCTCGGTACTAGGACCTAAGGGGGAACTGACATCATTGTATTATCAATTGCATCAATAACATTTTCCTAAATCATCCAAATTGTCAATTTTAAAAGGAGACTTTAAATTAGTTATTGAAACACACACAGACTGGCCATATAAATATGTCTCTAAGTTTAAGTCCATATGAATTACAATTGCCCAAGTTATTATAGGACCAGGAGAAAAATCAAATTTAAATAATGTTACATTATCTGAATTTACCACTGAAAACCACCCATCCTTAACACTATAATGTTTAAACAGCCCTAAAAATCCATCGAAATCATTAAAACATGCTTAGCATCTTTATGAGCGTTAAATTCTTTTTACTTTTGTTCACAATGCTTGAAAAAGATGTAACTCATCAAGCTCTTTAAACTTTTCATCCTTACTTTTCCGAGTTGTTGTGTTTTTTGAAAAATAGGAAGGGCAATTTGGGAAAATAGTAGGAACAGAATTATCTCTCAATCCGAGGCTTCTTTAAATTTACTGTGATAATATTACCTGTTTTTGGATCCTGCTCTGAAATAATCCAAATAATACTACCTGTAGTAAAATGTAATTCACACACTTTAGTGTTTTTATTTAGGACTAAATAGTCTCGCGGAATTGATTGCAACCATTTTTTTTAGCTCGCTGTCGTTGGGAAAACCAAACACATGAACTTTTGGCCCATTAGTGTAATTACCACGGCAACCCGGAGCACAGCACTTATACGGCATATTCACAAAAAATACTCGAACTTTTAAACCCGCAAATAGGTAAACAGAAAACTGATTTAATCTTAAAAATATACGAGATAAGACAAAAGAAAAACTTACACTCACGTTAAACTAAAGTTAGGTTAGTAAGTACCCAGCGTTGTGCTTTCGACATAAAGCAAATGTACTAAAATTGCTCCCAAAAATGTACTAGATTGTACTAGATTACATTTTTTCAATTTTAGGATTGGCTTTGAGTGCTGTTGGGTTTCATTGATTAAACAAGATTTTTATGAAAATGTAATAGATTATTCGGATTTAGCTATTGTAGTAATAGCGTAATAGTCAGTGTCTAATTGTAATAGATCTAGTACAATTTTAATAGAACACAATCCTCGCGATGAGATTGTCCAGCGACATTTCATACATTTTATATGGAAAAATCATCCGGCCTAGATATGATGACGTCACATGTAATTATTTGGAGCTGAGGCCTTTTCTTGTATAGGAGGTATTGAATAAACGCATTAATCCTTAAGTTAGTTATCTTTATAAAAAAATATATAACCCTTCCTTGCTTTTGTTCTTGTTTTTATTTCTAAGCCTACTTGACTATTATTTAAATTAGAGTTAATAAATGCTTTAATCATGGTATTTTCATGTTTGTAATTCTTCATTCTGTTCTCTAGTGAATACTATACAAACTTTAAAAAAAAATCCAGTATTGTTTTACTTTATAGAATTATTCTTTTACTCTGTTACAAAGACTGTTTTAATTACCTGTTAAAATTATTTATTATTTGAGAAACAGGTTACTTTGAAATAACTCGAAAACGAATGTAGATATCAAAACGCGGTTTTCGCCGAAGTATAGGTATTTTTCCTCTTCTAACGGCCGAGTGATGAACGCGTTGTTAAACTTAGGAATGTACTTAATAATGGGTTAAATTTAACAAAGAGGTAAAAATGAACACTCTTGGCAACAGCTTATAACTTAAACGTTAACTATTTGTCAAAAAATAATTTAGATTGGGATTTTCCATTCAAAGTTAAATAAACATATAAAAAAAAAATTAAAAAATAACTAACTTGCACCAAATATGAAAAAAGTTCATTCTATGTTTCAACAAAGCAATTTTATATATTTTCTTCAAAAGCAAGCAGCACAATAGATAGCTTAAATCACCAATACTGCAGGATCTGTTTAAATTTGGGTTTAGGTTCTCTAATATATTCATGGCTACTACATTTTATTGATACAAGCCGGTAACAACCTGTTTCATAAGCATAAGCACCCCCTACTTCACTACAAGCCGTGAACAACCACTTGGCAACCCCAACCGGCAAGAGATTCAGATCCGGTTTCCCTCGAGCGCGATGAGCGTAATCCGGGATCGAGGCGCGTATTTTTAAATTCATTTAAGGCTCAATTCAAAGATCGCGTAAATAGTATTGATATTTCCATTAAAATAATTAAATCAGTATAATAATTGAAAAAAATAAATATATTTATATAATATTTAAACTCTAAAACAAATTAATTTATGTGCATAGGTCAAGGCATAAGAACATGATGTGTTGTAAAAGGAAACAAGTGTAATTTAACATTTAGTTAGTAATTGTACTTAGTTTTAGTTTTGTTTATTTATTTATTAAATTTGTCTAGTTTCCTTTTTTTTTTTTTTGACTCAGCCTTTTCCGATTTTTCTGTGGCATTTTTGTTATTTCTTTTTTTAACATAATTATTTAAAAGAATGTTTGAAAATATAGAGCACATCATAATGAACATATTTTTTGTTCTCGTTACCACAAATACATTGCGAGCATAAATCATTAAAGCCTTCACGTTGTCTAGTGCTTAAATTAGTTAGATCACACAGGATAGCTTTTTGATTTTCCATTTTTAGGAAGTCACTCTCAGTATCAGGGTCATTAATAATTTTTTTCAAAAATCGCGCACATATGGAACAGAACGTCTTTAACAATTTCTGTAGGAACCTTTAAACCGCCACGGGAGACAATCAAAGTATTCGTCGTCAATTAGGTTTCCTTACTTTCAACAAGAAAAGAAACACAGATGTTACAATTATTATATTTTTTTTCAATTTTGTGGGCAGCATAACCGGCTATATAAATTTGTACCGATTTGTCAATTTCATATTCATTTAGGTATTCAGTTTCAATAAAAACAAAAATTTTTCAGTGTAATTATTTTGAGGTATTGTCCAATCAAGATCATTTTCCTGGATACAGCTGTCTCCCTGTTTTTTTAAACTCAGCTAAGAGAAATTACCATCAGCAGCGCTTCTAAATATATGTTTGAGTCTAATTTTTTTCTCAGCATTTAAAATATCATCAAAGCTAACATTGTAATTACAACCTCCGAGAAGTCTGAATTTACCAAATCTTTTTTCTAACTTTTCAGTAGTAAATTTACCTGGTAAAATATACGACAAATCAAATTTTGAAAATGAATAGTCAATTATTTCTATTTAAAAAAGAGGTACTATGGCAAAGTGCAGAATAGGTGTCGTTTGTAAGGCGACCATTATTGTTTTCAAGTTTATGCCAAGAAAACAGGATTTTGGGAAACAGGGACTGTTTTTTAGAAGTAATGTGGTAAATTTGGAAAAATACTAGGCACTGCATTTAACTTTAGTCTGTTTTTGGTAGGTACCTTTGCATTGACCCATCTGGAAGCGATAATCCCCCTCTCTAATAATGTCACTTTCTACAAAAGCTTAGCGCAAACCACAGAATATTTTGAGGGTACCATGACTGTCTGGAAACCTAAGCCAATGGGTTTAAGGTTTTCGCCTTTGGAAAGGTGAAAACAGATACAGCTGGTTCTCCTGCATAAAAAAGAAGTTTTATAATTGGATTTGCCCCCCAGGCACACAAAAAGGATTTTTGGGGGGAAAAAAAAATAATAATAACAGTAACTAAATAGTATCTAATAAGCAGGCACCAAGTACCTATGCAACGCAAAAACAAAAATCAAAACGAACGACAAAATTCCAAAATGTATACCTACGTACTTACGGTAATTTCCAATGCTAATATTTGTTACTTTTTTTAAAAAATAACAAAAAAAAAAACCTTAAAATTAAAGCCAAACACGAATATTAAAACACACTTTCAATTTTAATTTTTTTTAAAAAACCCACCACAAAATGTAAGTTAATGCTGTTTAAAGCTATAACATACGCTACTTACAAAATACCGTTAGAGACCCGATGTGGTAAAGGTCCGATTCGTCGCAAGGCCTTTGTCGAAATCCAAGTTAAACCCACTTTAGGGTGTAAAACTTGATCTAAGAAATTTTGCATTGCAATAAAAAAATATTTTTGGTTTTAGAAACAGGGCATATACATATAACAATTTTTACACGCACGCTAGATGAGATAGGGTTTGGAGTAGCTCAATAGCGTTTTTTACGATTTTATATAATAATTGCCCTTTTATTGTTAAACTTTTCAGAGCACACCCAGCTCTAAGGCGCGGAAAAATAATTTTCGTCGCTAGAAATTAGCTACTTAGATTATCTATAGCAACCCTCGATATATACTACTAGAGGCAGCCCTGCAACGCGGTCGTGCGAACATTCCACGTGAAAAAAAAAGATTAAGAATTAAAGTGCAACATTTTCCCCTCGCTCTACGTGCTGAGTAGTGGGCGGGCGGGGCATATACTATTCTCCGCCGACTAATCAGCACGAAAACCAAGAGAGAAAAATTGTAGTTTTAGCCGTCTTTTTCTCTTAAGCACACTGTGAGACTTGATCGGTCCTGTATCTTTGCAAAATTATAATATTTAGTAATGCAAGCTGAAAACATAAGCTTCAAGTAAGTGCAATCTCTTCTGCATCGCAAAAGCATGCAAAATGTTTCAATTTAATGATTTAGGCGCGAACTGCCCCATTGTTTTCAGCTTGCATTACTAAATATTACAATTTTGCCAAAATACATATCCGATCAAGTCTCACAGAATGCGTAAGAGAAAAAGGCGAATAAAAGTACAACTTTTCTCTCTTGGTTTTTGTGCTGATTAGTCGGCGAATAGTATATACCCCTCCCGCCCATTACTCAGCACGTAAAGTGAGAGGAAAATGTTTTACCCTTATTCTTTTTTTGTTTTAAAAAGGATAGATGGATATTAATGTTAAAAAAAAAATTATAAGTTAGGTTCTGGTTACTAAAAATGTCAATACTTTTAGATTTAAGGATTTAGGATGTTAGAAGTGTTACTCTGTTTCTAACACAAAAGTATAGATGTAGTTAGCTGTAAGAAAACAGTAGTAAGAAAAAGTTTTGAAAGTTTAATAATAAAAAGTTTTGCTTGTTCTTTTTAAATGGTAAAAACGGATTTTCATTAAAAGTAAAACCTATAGCAGTGTCTATTCCATTAATTTAAGAGCAGTTAGTAATAAAATTCTTGTAAATAAATTGTTTTAATAATATTTGTTAAATTAAAACATAAATAAAGCAAATACTTTGTCTACTCTAGATTAATCTACCTATCGAAAGGTACCAATAAAATTTAGTAGGCATGAATTATACTAAAGAACCTGGTAAAAACCCAAATTAGAAGAAGTTCTGCAGTATTGGTCATTCAAGCTATTTGTTGTGCTGAACCAATTTTATTCATATTCTGTGCAGGAGTGCACAGTAATTATTTTTTAAATTCTTTTTTAGGCTTAATGGATTTTAAACGCAAAATTCCTAACTCAACTATTTTTTGTTATCTAGTTACCATGAAATGTTTAAAAATGTGCTGCGTTGTCAAGTTTTTTCATTTTTCAGCGATGATCACTTGGCCGTTAGTCTTCAATAAAAAATCATATAATGGTATTTAACTTTTTTAAGAACATTTCAAAAAATTGAGTTTTCCTTACACAACGCCCTCTAGTTGATGAACCATAAACTAGCCGACAACGAGGCCGACATTAAAAAGAGTTTTTATTATTATTTTTTTAAGATTAGAAGAGCTATTTGAAAGTTGCATTATTTATCATCTTCCCCGCCCTTATTATAGGAAAAAAGACAAAAAGTCCTTAACCAAATTGATGCAAAATTAGTTGGAGTTTTTGCTGATGTTACCAAAATTGTACCTTATACTTGCTAATTTTGGAGAAAAAATAGGTGTTTTAAGTTATCGTGCAGTTGCGCCATCTCGCGGTAGTTTAAGAAACTTGAAAATAATTTTCAGCTATTTCTTTTGACTACTTTTACAAAAAATATTCTTTTCCCAACGCTGTGCAATAAATAGTTCCAAAATACAGCCGGCGTCCTTTCTTATTTGGACACCCGGTACATGAAAGTGTAATATACCTATATTATTTTATTCTCCTAATTATTTCTGTCTTTTTAAAATAATTTTGAATAGCTTGATAATTTTTTTTTTATTAACATACACCCCGAGACCAGGACCAAAGCGATTACATTTTATAAAAACTTTTCTGGTAGGTACCCAACAAGATTTTTTTTAACATGAATCCGTCACGATAGTATAAAATATATCTACATATCATATTTATTATCACGCTTAAAATATTTAGGGTTTTATCCGTTTAAATTATATTATTACATTTATGTTTCGAGTATCCTATGTCATTTTATTTTTTTTTTGTATGTTGCAAAAAAAGTACCACATAAACGTGATTTGCGTAACACTTAAACTGCCAAAGACTATCAGCAGGATACTGATAAAAAAAATAAGTTCATGAAAGTTGACTACAATAAGCCTGCAACTTCACAAGTTATCCAATTTTTAGATATACATATTGTTTAAAAACTTCTGCAAGAAAAACTTAGACTTGTTCGCTAAAAAAATAGAGCACATGAGGATCATGATCTAAACAATACTCTCCAGGAGACAGGGACACATTGTGCTCGTGTCCGGTAGCGACACGAGTAAGAGGAGATGTAAGAACAGAACTCTCTCCCAATCTGGTATCGGATTTATTAAAAGTCCGATCCTATTGGAAGAAATGTAAAAAGGTGTGAGCCACAATAGACCAAGCGGTCGCAGTGGAGGGCGTAAAAAGTCCACTTACTTTAAACCTACCTACCTATGCTTGGTTTCTAAATCAGGCTTATTGACTGGCTTGAAAAATTGAATGTTAAAGTGGAGGGTACTATCGTCACCATAACTATGAATGCGATTAATTGTGGAAAAAAGAAGATCGTTAATGTGTAAAAGATAGAGAGTGGGTGCCAGTACTGAGCCCTGGGGCACCACAGCATTAATTTGATAGAAGCTGAAAGAATGACCATTTACAATAACTGATATACGTCTATTAAACCTGAGCCTTGACTCACACGAAATATAATATATTAAGAATATATATGTATTAATTAAGTATAAACCATGTTTTGACGCATAAATAAATGTGTAGTACATCCTCACTAGTCAACACATTACTAAATGCAAAAACCTAGGTTTTTGCATTTTATTATTAAAGACCCATTTTCGATTTTGGTTTCGGCCGAAAATGAGATGCCGAAGATTCGGTTACGGTTTCGGCTAAAAATCCTGATTCAGTCGAATACTGGTTATTATACCAAATATGTTTGTTATTTAGAAATATTTTACTCTATTTTACAGTTTTTGTGCCCACTTAGTAATACAATATACCATTGATTAGAGCGCTGACCTAAAACAAGTGTAAAATGGTGTACACTATTTCTGAATAACAAACTACTCAACTAACCGGAACCAAAAAAGGGTACAAATTTTAATTTATTGCACACAAAAACATGTTAATATACATTTTTTTAATTGCAATCTATTTTTAAACTTAAACTTGTACTTTTATTACTCTGTATCCTCGTTACAAGTAATATCTAAAAAATACTTGGTCTATTACCTCCATTAGCTCTAAGGCTCTATTAGTTGCGGGACACTCTGTATATTCATTTATTATTATTCTTTAACTACACATAAAATTTCTACCTGCTAGTAGGGTACGTAAGTAATATGATTTTTCTCTCCCCTATAAATTCGGCAAATAGGATATTTCATCCTACTTGACATAATGCTATAATATTACTTACTTCTTTTTGACTGAATACCTGAAATATAAAAACGCAGGAATAGATTGACGCAAAGGCTGAAAAGACTAAAGCGTTGGGCGGCAAATATTATGGGCGGCAAATTAACGATAAATTTTTTAAAAAATGTAATCGTAAAATTTAATGTATAATTAATGATTTTGTAGAAAAAAAAGGTTCAAAGAAAAATGTTAGTATTGGGATTTGCCTATAATTAAATAATACATAGTTCAAAAAACCTATTTGTTTTACCATTTTAATTTATATTTTGTTTTCATATTATAAAATTTGTTTCTTTTAAAGAAATGTTATAGTTTTTTGTATGATTCATTTTTGTTAAATTTTATTATTATTATTTTTTAAGAATTACTGGTGAAGTTTACATTGTTTTAATGCTTAATTTTTCTTTCTAATATCCAAAAAATATTGACATATTGGGGCGGCAAAAATATATTAGCCTACGGGCGGCAAAAAGTTAAATCTGGCCTAGTAAAAACGTATATATTAAGGAAAGTTTTATAATACGAAAAATAAATACAGGATTGAGTATGCACCTTAATATCACAATGTGACCCAGTTTAACAAAAAGTGAAAAAATATTTTTATGGAATATAGATTTTAAATATTTTTATCTGGTTTTAAACTTAAAAAAAGTTTTTTTTTTGAGTTATCTTTACCATTAGTACAGTGGATGGGGAGAAAAAAGGTTTTGACCTCCGGATTTTTTTTTACAGTTTCAATTTTTATGAAAATTTGGAATTAAGTTGCTTTTACCGTCTAAATCAAAGTTTATATATGCTTAAGGTGTGCTTTTTATTTTTAGGGGGTAAAAACCACCCCTTATGCTAAAAATTTAAAAACCTATAGAAATAGACCTTATGTAAATTAATATTATAGCTAAATATGTAGAATGAATATTTTTTTATGTTGTGAATTATATCTAAGATTATATTTGTAACGTTTTAACCCTTTAAAATTACTCTTAATGAAGAAATTACAAAAAATATATATATTTTTTATTTAAAAATTATTTAATAACGCTTTTATTGTAGAAAAAAATATTTTTACAGTTTACAGTATAATAAATATTTAACTACCATAACTTGTGTGTGTGTGTGTGTGGTTGCGTTTTATGGCACTGGTAAAAAACCAAATAGCCAGCATTTCTCTTTGCTTGTCAAGAATGTATCCATTTTTCCGTAGTTTCTGTGCTTAACATAAATATTTTTAAATTGTTAGCTAAAATTTTGGCCTGATTTTATTATTAATTTTATAATATTTTTTAATTTATTATTTTATTCTTTTTTTTTTTATTATACAATATAAAAAAAAAATTTTTCTTTTACAATTAAGTTTGATTCATTATAAATTGGTATACATTTATAAACCTCTATATTATATTTTGATATAAGAGTATTTAAATTACAAAGAAGCTCTATGTGAGATATTATATTTCTAAACAATGTATCTCTTTGTGTTTTGAATCTGGGGCAGGTTTAGATATAATGCTCTAGGTGTCCTAATTCACCACATTCGCAATTTTCTTCATTTTGAAGGCCTATTCGTTTCATGTGCTTTGGCACCAATGCATGAAAACTCCTAATACGTGATATAGTTCTAATAAAATTTTTATTTGACTCTTTGCGAAACCAAGATTCCCTAATTAGGTTAGGAAAATTAGCCTTATATCTTAACCCCTTCTCTGAGTTTATATATTGCACCTGCCATTCATCTCTCACTTTTGCTCTTGCATGACAGACTATGTCTGAGTGAGGGAGTTTAAAATTTGAATAGGAGCCACTAGTTGTGACTTCTGCCTAACTTAACCTTTAAATAACCACTTCTTATGAAATTAACAAAAAAAAATGTTTTTGACAAATTAAAACGATTTGATGATACCTAATTGTAGTAATGGCAATGGAGCTAAAAAAATGGCAAAACCTTGCAATTTTTTTGTCCTGCATCGATTTGCATAAAAATTTGGAATTTTGCGCTTCTAACCCTGTACTTCAAATTTTATTTCATGGTGATGTGCGCTCTTTGTTTTCTAAGGGTGAAAACTTTCCCTAATTGTCTAAACTTATAGAATAACATTTTAAACCTTGTTTATGCTTTGGATTACAATTTTAAAATATTTTTACCCTTAAAAATCAACCCTTGTTAGAGCTTAAAGTAAAAAAAATATTTACCCTAAAAAAATAATTAATTTATCATAGTGATTTAATTTTAGAATGCTGTTGCTTAAATTATTTACTAATTTCATTTTGCAACTTTGCGACCCTTATAAATCAACCCTTATTATAGCTTGATTAAAAAAAAGAAAATTATGCCCAAAAAATTAATACCTTGACAGATTTATTAATTAAAAATATTACTGCCTGAAATATTACCAATTTTATTCTTTTGCAAATTTTCAATCCTTAAAAACCACTCCTCACAACATTGCAACTGTTATAAACCAATATAATAGATTTAAAGTTTAAAGTTTAAAGTTTAAAGCATACTTTTCGAAGTTTTCGAAAAAAAAGATTGGTTTTTTAAACATAGCTCCGTTAGTTTTATTAATAGAAAGTTTTTTAACAATAATTGTGTAGGGTTTTTACGAAATTGCAAAGAATCGTTTTTCACTTAAGCTCCAATTGTTTCAAAATTAAGCATTTTAATTTGGTTAGACCTTAAGGATGTATTAATAAAATATATATTAAAAAAAATCGCAGAAGGATACAGATCAATTTTAATTAAGAGGGGAAAAAGGGGTGTTTTTAATGATCTTTTTGTAGAAAAAAGTATGGTCCGACCTTATTTTTATCATAACTCACTCAATTTTCATGCTAAAAACTCTTTTTTTATTTTTTAAAGAAAGGTCTAATTATATACTTTAAAAAAGACCCTATATGTTTTCCTTAAAAAATGCAAACTATTCCCGCTATTTGACTTGGAATCTTTCAAATTTAGCATTTGACAAAGAAAAGCTAATCATAACAAGTCTTAGCTCGGTCCGTATTGGTTGTAGAAAAATTATAAAATAACATTTTTTTTTGGTTTTTATAAGCTACATTTTGCTTTCCACAGTTTTTTTGATAAAATGCATATTATTAGAGTTATTCGTGAAAAACCCGTCGATTTTTTCGTCGAAAAACTTTTACTTTCAATCGCGAATAACTCGAAAAATATTAGCTGTACGAAAAAAATGTATAAAACATTTTTAACTTAAAATTACTTTCTTTATCGATTTCTGTATTTAAAATGTAATAAAAAATTTCCACCCCCAACATGGGGTGGCAACCACCCCCAGGATAAAAGCACACCTCGGCATAATATAAACTTTGATCTTGGGCTATTTCCTACCTTCTAAAAAAATTTCAGATAAATCCATGCAGGACAAAAAAATTTCGAGCCAAAATGCCTCATTTTCTGTACTACATTGAGTTTCAATTATTTTGTTAAATCAAGTTTTCATTGATGTTATGATTTAAAGGTCAAAGGGATCGATCGGTTGATATGCAATAAATTGTTTTTTTACCAGACAACACTTAATTAATAGAGAACCAGATTTTTGTATGTAATTAAAAAATGTTTACATAATTGAATTGGCCAAAAAATAAACAAAAGAAATTTTATAAAAAATTATAAATAGCTACATCGTCACTCTGGAAGAAAACTGACGTAAGTCTAAAAATGCAAGTTTTGTGTTATATGCAAAAATCAAATACAAGATAACATAGAATACAATATAAACATTGCATACCTTAAATCCATTACTATTCTTTTTTATTTCCACTACTATTCTATTGTTGCCGCCACACGAAAATAGTCACATTTTTACTTAAGACAAAATGTGGCTACTTAAGACAAAATTTCAGGTTATTTGATGTATAAGGATGTTTATAAATACGAGATTCAAATTAGAGGTGACCTTCACCCATCTGCCAATCGGGTTAAAACTATTTTTTATCAAATATAATGTGTAAATAAAAGTATTGGTCCATTCAGCGACCCAAAAAACGTACCCTGAGAGTTTATACTATGTGCCAAAAGAACATTTTTTAAAGATTTTTTTATAAAAACAATTCCTAAAAGGGTGTTTTTTGTCCTTTTAGGGGTGACTACGGAGACTAAAGGTACCTTAAGAGCTTGTTCTAGGTGCCAAATAAACATTTTCATAAGTTTTTTTATAAAAACAATTCCTAAAAGGGTGTTTTTGTCCTTTTCGCACCCCGAAAGTCGGAATCAGCGACCCAAAAACGTACCCTAGGAGTATTATCTAGGTGCCCAAAGAGCATTTTCTAAATTTAAAAAACCTAGGTAGGGTGTTTTTTGCCCTTTTAGGGGTGACGCTGGGGTTTTGGGACCCCTAAATTCGAAATAAACGACCAAAAAAACGTACCTAATGTGCCTAAAGAGAATTTTTTTATAAGATTTCCGTAAAAAAACTCCTTTAAAAGGTGTTTCTTGTATTTTTAGGGGTGATGCCAGAATTTGCGAGCTGCGGGACTACGAAATTCGGAGTCAGCAACCCAAAAAACGTACCCTAAAAGTAGTCTCCACTTGCAGCGAACTTGAGCACCCAGGACCCGCGTTTTGAATGGACTATATCCCCAATGGGTTTCCTAAGAAATTATGGTTAAAACTATGATAAATTACCATGTACAGAGATTGGCTTGTCTCAACACCACCGGAGCCATGAGAACAACACCAACTGGGGCCATGGGGTAATCCTAAACCTCACACCCCTTGACATATTCGTCAAGGAGGTTGTTTTGACGGTTATGTTGCGCCTCCGCACTGTTGGTATAATGCCTGACGTAGGAGTTGGCGCACAGAGGGGTCGTTTTTTTCCACTGCTGCAGGCGAAAGTGGACTGACTCTATTGCGCCATGTTTTGTTTTTAACAAACCCTACAAAATTGACGTCAAAGGAGAATCGAACACAAACGTGGCAGGTATAATTAATATCTACACAGACGGTTCGAAAACAAAAGAAGGTACGGGATGTGGAGTTTATTCTCTATTCTGGGCTATGGGTGAGTTGGCCAGCGTGCTCCAAACTAAGCTCACATGCATTACCATAGCTGCAAAAGAAATAAGCAGTAGAAACATTACTGGTAAAGTCGTGCTTATTCATACGGATTGCAGACAGACACTACTAACCCTAAGGAGACCACGCTACACCTCGAGTCTGGTACTAGAATGTCACCGTGCCTTGTGGACGCTTCCAGCATGAATGTGGTCACTCTCTGCTGGACCAAAGGACAAACGCACTCCAAAGGCAACCGCATCGCTGACTCGTTGGCCAGGAAGGCTGCCGGGACAAAACCTTTTGGACCCGAACCTTTCGTAGGTCTGACAGGGTCTACGATAAGGGACCTAATTAAAAAACACTTACATCAGCAGTTTACAACACGATGGGATGAAACAGTAAACTGTAACTTTTCCAGGGAGTTATTCAACTATCCTGACCTAGATACAGCTAAACATTACTTGGCAAAGCCTAGGGCGAGCCTTCGTCTAAACACGGGCGTTCTTACTGGATATTGGCAACTACGGAAACACCTCTTTAGAATGTGTATAAATGATACACCTCTGTGTAGAGGTTGTGAACAGGAACACGAGACGGTGGAGCACATCCTTTGTGACTGCCCTGTACTCTCGAGAGATCCATGCTGGGCAAGTATTGGCTTTCTTTGGCCGACATTAAGGAGTTTTTACTCGGCGACGTTCTCACCTACTTTAAATCAGTAGGATGGGCAGTGTACTGAGTGAGGAGTCCCCTTTAGGAGGTAGCACAACGGGCCTACTGAGGCCTAGGTGCAGTGATGTTTATCACCCTTAGCACTTTCAAATACAGAATACTATTATAAATTTAAGTTACCAAAGTTACATTTTATTTTAATACTTTCACATATCTGCTTACTAAAAGCTAAATCTCATCCAAAAGTAGAAAACATAAAGAACATGGAAACGCTGGGTTCCTTGACTTTTTCTGGTCATAAATATTAGGGATATATAAACAGGTAAGGTACTGTAATTTGCACCTCTTTCATTACCAATATACTAAAATAAAGATAGGTTTATTGCAAATTCGTTGATATAGAGTAGCGTGCCAAAAATCAGTCAAGAATCAGATTTGCCAGGCTTTAAAGTTTTTTTTTTGTTTTAAATTTTAACAAGTTCTAGAAGCTTTAACATTGAATTTAAAAAAGAAACAATTAAGTAAAATGTGTACATGGCTATGTGAATCAATAAAATTTATTATCGAAATGATAAGGTATACCAAAAATTATAATAATTTTTTCTATTTTAAATTTTAAAAATGTTTAAAGACGCAACCCATTTGCGATACCTTTATTTACATGGATGGAGGTGCTCTCTCATCGGATCTTACATTAATATTTTGAGAAAAAGCGCAAAATGGTGCATTTTTATTTATGACCCCAAAAGAAAATAGGAAAAATTGGTAAGCTCATTTTTTCATAAAAATAAGAATTGCGTTCCCTTAATTTATCTTTTAACCAAAAAATAGAAATGCACTATGTTAGGCATTTTACTATAAGTAAAGTAACACACTTTTTTGCTAATGGTTAATAGGTGTGTACTGCTTCCCATTTAAAATAATTCACAACCTTTACATTAAAACATGGTATTTTTAATAAAACCCAAATGTCCGACTTTTTGCCAATTATTGTTTTTTCCTTTTTTTAAAAGATCCTTGTTCATAGTTATTCTTAAGTTATTTTGCAAACTAACATTGGATGCCCAACTTCACAACGTAGATATTTCTAGCATGGATATTTAGGTGACTGCGTTATATAAATATCGGTACAATTATTACTAAAGTATCTTAAGGTCAATGCCTGAATTTTTTTTTCAGTAGTCTGTCTAAAAACACAAAAACATTTCTTATATTAACCCTACTTTTGTATTTAGATTTTTTCACTTCTATTGTTAGCATTATTAGAAAAGGTCTCTTTTTTTTAATTTACTTGTTTAAACCGTTTTTTTCTTAAAACTCTAGAATAATTCTTACACAAAACTAATTTAAAAATTTGTGTGTTCCCTCCCATTTATCTCTGTAATTTTGGAACAATTAAAGGTTTTTGCTTGAGATAATAATACGTTTATATATTGATTGACTCCTGGTGTATAGTTTACCTTTCCAGCCAGTACAAATTTAGTAGTGCTTTGAGCCATTTTCATAGCTTGAAATTTAATTTTAATGTTGTTTGCAGTAATGTAGAACACGAACCTAAGTAAACATTTACCAATATAATATATCGTGTGTTTTCAAACATAAGTAATAAATAATATTTGATTAAGATGATTATTTGTCTTTATTTTTGAGTCTTTAGTATAGTAGCGTCAATGAATACATAAAAATGCCCAAATTTGGAAGTCCTCAAGATCAGCTCCGATCTTAATAATTTTTTGTTTGATAATTTTTTTTCCATATTATTCAAAATCAAAAAATTTCTGAAGGGGGCAGACAAATATTTATATTGTTTAAACAATACGTTTGATATTTAAATGATTTTTTTTAATCCCTGTAACTTTTCAGATATTAATTTTCGTCATTTTTATACAAAACCTTTTTTGTAGATTATTTCCTTTTTATTAATTTTGACCAATCGCTATCAAGAATTGGTATGTCAAATATAAATTTTAAGTGGAAAAATTACTTAACAACTGTTAACTTAGCTGTCAGCAGTTTTTCCGGAAAAAAAATCAAAAAAATTTATGCATGTTTGACAAGTTGCCTTGTAAAAACAAACTTGATGGTTTCCATTCTGTGTTGCTATGTACCATTACCAACAACAAAGATCACAAACGACGCTTACGAATTTATTAATTTTTCAACTAAAACTCAAAATGAATCGGTTTGGAAATGTTTCCGAAAGTAAAATTAATGCGGCTGTTGAAAATAGTGTTCCACTAAATACTCAGAAAACTCACACATCGATCTGGAAGCAATTTATGGAATTTAGCCAAGCAAAAAATTACCAATTACTCCAGACAACAACTACAGGCGAGCTAAATTTAATCCTCAAGGACTGTTCATGGAACATGCGTAAAGCTAATGGGGAAGACTACAAAGAACTGTGTGTAAAAGTAATGTGAAATATCGCTGCCAAAAAACAACAACAATATTTTCAAGAATTTAATATCGTGTTCGACCCATTCCACGACATTAACTTTAAGCCAGCAAGAGACGCTCGAAATGCGAAAAGGAGTCTCCAGAAACATGAAGAAAAAAGGAAAACAAGGTCAGCTTCTTTAAATATGGACGACTACTACAAGATGGTGTCCTTATGGGATCAGACAACCCCAACCGGGTTGCAGCGTAAATTTTACTTTATTGCAGCAGTTGAGCTTGCTTGAAGGGGCGGAGAAGCGGCTCGTTGCTTAACAGAACATTCTAAAGAAATTGGTAATTATGGAATCAAAACAGGTGAGATATTGCTTTTAAATTTTGTAACAAAATCTGTAAATGTTTATTGTAACTTGGCAGAAAAAACGCTTATATCAAAACCAAATATGTGCGCATACTTTTTATCTTGGCGTAAAATCTGTTTTCGCAATTTTTTAATGTCTTTTTTGCAATACCTTGTATAAATCTCGTTTTGCCATTTTTTTAGCATCCAAAATTTGCTAGCTGTACTCTTTTTGTAAAAAAAAATTGAAAAATCAAAAACGATATATAACCGCTAAAATTCCTTTTGCTTTTCCAAAAAAAATAAAAGTTACATACATCTACTTTAAAATCACACTACAAAATATATTTTGACATTTAAGTCAAATTATGTATCCCTTGTTTCAGGAAGGATCGAGTATAACACAGTATTTAGCAAAACTCTACAAGGTGGTGCAAAAAATCTGTGCGATAGCAAGTGGCTTGTTTCTAATTCAAAAAACCCTGAGTTTTGTCCGTTTGTACAAATCCCTGTTAAAGAATTTCGTCTAAAATAACAACAAATAAATTGTTTTTGACACCAATTCAGCATGGCAATCCAATCGTAGCACTGGATGGTTTAAAAACATTCCTGTTGGAAGAAATAAACTGTCAAAATGGACAAAAGACGCAGCCCAAAAAACAGGTATGAACACGACAGAAGTTAAAATATCTAACCATTCCATGCGATCAACCGCTGTTACTAATCTGGAAAAGGCCGGTGTAGGCGAGAAGCAACTCTTTAAAATCACAGGGCATTCTAAAGCTGCGTCTATCCAACCGTATCTACAAATGGACAGTCAACATCATTCAAATATCATCACTGCCTTAAAAACCGTCCAAAATAATGTACCATCTACAAGCTTCGAAGCTCCCTTGAAAAGACAGAAAATAGACACTTCTTCGAGCCAACACCATCAATCGTTTGATACTCCTCACAGCAACATAGAGAATAGTGCTACTACAAACATAATTAAAAACAATTTAACCGATATGGCTAACAATACTCCTGTAATCTACAATAATTGTAATTTTTATATTTATTGTAATTTTAAATGAGTTTAAAGTAATTACCTTTCGTAGCTTGAAAGTTATATTGTTCTTATTAATTATTGTTCTTATTGTTTTAATAAAAAAAATGTTGTATTAAAATAAAATGTTTATTTAACTCAGGAAATAATCTTACCAAATATCCCTCGTCCATCTAATTTTTCGCGAAAGTGGAAAAAACCTCGTCTTCGACTCGGATTTTTAAAACCACTCCCGCTCATGCTATTTATAAAAACAAATTACTTAGAAACTAGTTTTTCCGAATTTTTCCGAAAAAATTACCCCCAAGAAAATTATTGTAGATTAAAACATTTAAAACTAAGCTAATTTTATTAGCAAATGATTCTACCGATAAGCGATTGAGACGAAAGTTTAAATTGTTAAGCTTTTTAAAAATAATTGCTTTTGAAGTTTGTAACTTTGGTATCGTTTAGACAATAATAAATATTATAAAGTTTATATAACATATTTGTAAAAACGTAAGTTATATTGTGCCTTAAAATCCAAGGGTTACTGGACACAGGTTTATTAAACCATAAACACTTAAAATAAATTTATTATTTTGGTACCGTTATAAGTTTAAAAAAGTTGTGATAAGTCTCCTTTTTCTATCATTTAAAAAACGTAGGGTAAATCACATAAATATTAAGGCCTACGGGCTCCTTTAATGTTTATTTTTTTCTCAGTCACGTTTTTCGTTGCTTGAATTCGTAAAACCCTCTGCGGTAAAATCTACGTCAGTTTTAATGGAATTAGTTGCATTATTTATGTACATAGCAAAGGTCAACATGTTATAATTAGATTTTGGATTAAATTTTAAATAATATATTATTTTAAAATGATATAGCTTTTTAATGAATTAAAGTTAAGGAGGGTAATACTACTCAATGCTTTTTTGTTCTTAAGGTTTCTTTAAGAGTATCTACATTTAACAGTGAAGCTAGTAGTCGAAAGTAAGATTATTTTAGAAGTGCTTCCATTTAACATTTTTCTCTAGTTTTTTAATAGGAATTTCGTAAAATTTCTGAGGGAGCAATTTATTTATTTATAATGTATTAACAAAGTAAGCTAGGTAATTGGTAAAAAAGATTGTAAAAGATGTTTTCTAAATTTCCATTGTCTTTATTTATTTAAAAACACAACGTTTCAGGTTGGTACTAAATAAGTAGCCCAACACATGGGTGTTGTTATACGAAAACTCAAAAAAGTTTAAAGGTGTATGGAAGCCGAATGCTAAGGCCCATTCGATCAAAAAATGTCCAGCCCATGAAAATAACTGTCAGAGTTGGCCCCGTCGAACCTGCGCAATAACAAAATTCCACGCAATAATTTAATGTGTTGCCTACTTACACACTGATAAATCAGTGTGTAGTTAGGCAACACATTATACTTTTATGAGAGCCGGAGTACCGTTTTTGGTGCAGGGGCGCGCGCGGCGCGCATAAAACTATATCCGCGATGTACCATCAACCGTCGTCGTCTCATCATTCGTCATTTTCGTTGTGGTTTGTGCCCTTGGCGCCGTATAAGTTTCGATTGTTTTGCTTTGTGTGATTTTATTTTGTGGTTGCAGAAATTTTTTGGATTGATAAAAACCTTCTTATTTTAGTGATTAGTGTCTATTAGATTGTGACTATAATTTTGTGTTTATTGTTTGTTACTTATAATATCGTAACAAAATGACTAGAGGTTGTATGGTTTTGTCTTGAAATCCAAGGGTAACATACCCGGCATTTTTTACTTTAGGTAGGTATTTCTTATATTTAAATTAGGTGCTTCTTATGAGACGTAACGTTAGCTAACCGAATAAATAATAATATATTAATTATGAATAATAGAAAATGAAAATTTCATAGAAAATAGCAGTAAGAAAAGTAAGGCAATCTTAACTATCTTTTAGATCCACAATGTTTGTGTATTTCTGTAGATTATTAAAAAAATAAGGTTTACATTTAGGTACTTTTATTTCATTTAATAATTTAGTACATTCTTTTAAAGGATCAAAATTATTAATTACTGGGCAGACTAGGCAAATTTTAATATACAGGTCCTCTAAATGAATGAAAGAAAGTACAATTTTATGTTAAAGTTCCTTTTTGCTTTTTTGTATTTGTTTAAAAAGAAATTAGATTTTTGGTTTCTTAATCTTACATTATCAACTTTTTAAGCTCGACATACTGTAGACACATAATATTTAACGGATACTGTTACAATGGATACTCAGGTATCAAGGTTACTAAACATTTTTAACCACTGTTATTCTGTCTCATGCATGTTTGTTATGAGTGAAAAGTATATGCCTAAAAAGCAGTTATAAAAATTTTCACTTTTTAATATACAACCAGAATCTTAGGATTAGATTAAACTCATTTACACTATCTTGCCCTTCTTTTATTACAAAATTGGTGATAAGTTCATGAAACTATCATACAATGCTTGAAATTTATTTTAAAAAATCGTGTTTTTATTGATTTACAAAGATTTTTGGTAAAAATACAAAACTCCCAAAAATATCGACCATTTAAATGGAAGGCTGTAAAGTGGCGCCATCTATTCTTTCCATATTATATCAGGTGATATAAAATCCAATATTACACAATAATTTAAAATATTCTATAGTAGTATCGTTTAATAACCAACAATTTTGTGCAAAAAATAAAAAAACAATGAATGTTTGAATTTGACATTTGATGATGTCAACTTTATAAATAGTAACAAAGAATTATGGGAGTCCGGCCCTGACCTACTATTCATTGCGCAAACTCCGCGGGGCCAATCCCCTATTCCCGCTGCCCTGCACGCCTGGACAATTTTGTTCTACAGTATTGGGCTTCCATACACCTTTAAACTTCCTTCCGAAAACTAAGTGTTCTGAGGTATAAAGGCAAAGAACGTGATTATGCATCCACTAATAAAATGATCTGGGTCTAAAGGTATGATTACATTTAGTTAAAAGTGCTTTCGAAACATTTTTAATATCTAAAAACGCTTTTCTTAAGCACCCAGAGTTTTGGGTGATGACTGCTGGTTCCCTATTTTTTTTACTAGTGCTGCTCTCGGTATATGCTTTTAACATTTGACCACCCCATATAATGTCTTTGGGTTGAAGTGTGATGAGCAGTACCAAACTTCACGATTTTTTCTTGTGTTGTGCAGCTTTGGTGTTAATTTGTACTTTCATCGCACAACATGAGAACATAACGAAAAGTTCGTTGCCGCTGATTTTGCTTGGACCCAAGGACATCATATGAGGTGGTCAGATGCTGAAATCGTACAATGAGAGCGGGATTATAAGAAAAAAAATCAAGTAAACAACAGTCTTTAGCCAAATCAAGTGCTGTTTTATTTTTTAAAAGTATTTTACAAAGAACCAACTGCAGAGACAGAAGAGTAAATTAAATTTTATTTTAAAATCCAGGACTATTTTTTGATAATAAAAAATAAAAAGTAAGGTCTTTTTCCAAAACGATACAAAATTATCCACTTTCTGGGCAATTTTCTTTTTAAGGAGAGTAGCTTTTATCTGGCCAAGTCTGGAAAAAAAACGTAACTAGTTCGAAAGTCAGCTCTTTCTAAACCAGGTTAAAACAGATTTTAAAAGAAAACTGTTCAGAAAGTATGTTCTTGATTGTTTTCTGGAAAGGTTTACAAAGTATTTGATGATCAGATATCAAGGGAACATAAATGACTTTTTAAATATAATTTTTAACAAATGATTTTATACTTTTTTCCTTTTGGGTAATACTTATCGGTGTATTGTAAAATGCAGTATCGCTGAAATTAAAATTACAATTAAAAAAAAATTCTTCAAGACAAATAAATATGTTGGAAAAGAATCAGTAGCATATTTAGGATTTTTAAACTTTTAATTTCTAGAAGGTAATACATGGAACCCACACCAAATATATACCAAATACTATTGGCCTTAAGGGTATCGGTAAAGAAAATTTTTAATTTGGAATTTGCGAAAAAAAGTTGGTTTTTGGGTGCTCCTCCCAGAGCAGTTTCAAAAACGAATCTTCCATTTGAATTTTTCGTAAATTTGATCGATTTTATCGTAAAATCCCAGATTTTGCAAAATTGTCTAGGTTTTTCTAAACCCATAGCCAGTTGAAATTTTTTTCACTCAACCACAGAAAAATGAAGATTTTTCTGCAAAATTTGGGATTTGACAATAAAATTTGATCAAATTCACGAAAAAAATAGGAGGAAAGCACAAAAAAAAATCTTTTTTTTCGCAATTTTCAAAATGAAAATTTTCTTTATGAAAATGTTTTTCTTAAGGCCAATAGCTTCTGGTATATAATTGATGTGGATCCCATGTCCCACTTTTAAATTTTTTAAAAGCCTGGATAAGCCCCTGAAGAGAAGGTAGCTAGGTAAATATGTTTTGTAAAGCTGCTTATTGATTTAAACCAGTATAACTTGCAATTTTTAAACAATGTTTTAATTTTAATAAATTGAAATACTTTATGTAATAAATTATATTTAAAGTTGACGGATGTTTAAATTTAAAATATTGATTACAGAGTTCAGCATCTACCACAGATTAATATTTAATATAGCCGACTAGCTAAAATCTTCTGTTTTTTGTTAAGTAATATTCCTATTCTATTTTAAACTTATTTTGTAACTGATCTGTAATATGTATGAATTTGGCTCTTAAATCACGCACAGTTCATCTATTATTTTTCATTAGGAAATTGTTTAATTAATTTTCTTGTTAACACCCTATGTCGATGCTTAGAAGGTAAAAAAATAAGCGTTATTTAAAAAAAAACAAATTTTAACCATTATTGAATTATACATTTTTCTTACGTCAAATATTGCATTGCTTTAAAGCCCTTTTACCTTTAATAATGTGTGGATGCACCCCGATGTGTTACGCATTCTCCAACGCGTCTAGGCATGCTTCTGATCAGGTGGTCAATGTCCTTCTGTGGTATCTCATTCCAGGCAATCACCAACTCCTCTCGAAGTGCTCCTAGAGTCTGAGGAGGACGTTGCAAATTGAGCAATCTCCTACTCATCATATCCCACACGTGTTCAATTGGGGATAAGTCGGGAGATCTTGGTGGCCATGGTAACAATGTGACATCATTATCTTGTTGCAAAGTTGGATTTTCCAGGGTGTCAAGATATGGTAAAAGATGGGGTTCTAGAACCTCTTGGATATAACGCTGCCCGGTCATGTTACCTCTGATAAAGATTAGAGGTGACCTGGAACCATAAGCTATAGCACCCCAAACCATAACTCCAACAGTGTGAACATGTCTTTCAACAAAAAACTGTGGATTCCTCCTTTCACCACGTCGCCTTCTAACCCTGGCTCGACCATCGTGCATGCCTAAACAAAATCGAGACTCGTCACTAAAGACAATACTGTTCCATTCCTGATCCCAGAGTGACCGTTCTCTGCACCACTCAAGGCGATTACGTCGGTGTTCTTGAGTTAAAGGGAGGACCCAGTGTGGTAGAGAATGAAAACAGCCCAAAACTCCTCATTCGTCGGTAAACAGTTCGCATGCCAATAGGTCTTTCATGTTCTGCAAACCATTCATTTGCAATGGACCTGGTAGTGGAGAAACGGTCCCTTAAAGCCAATAACTTAGGCGACGATCTTCACGG
>JAHBCN010011457.1:0-29110 GCA_019359885.1 Listronotus oregonensis | reverse complement strand
GGTAATAAAACAGTACGATTGTCCCAAATCTGATTTGACTTGTGGACGGGCCGGGCTTTACTTACTAGGAGGCGATGCTTTTTTCTACAACTGTCTCTAGTGAACTACCTTTAACGTTGATTTCGTAAGAAAAAAAATCCAAGATTATTTATTAATAAGGTAATGTTTTTGAAACATCACCCATCCATCTTTTGCCAATAAAAGATATAAACAATGACGAATAAATTTCAATTTCTTGTACAATAAAAAGTTACTGAAGTAATACAATTATTTTTTTTAAATTGTTCTTTTTCGATACGTTAAAAAATTAAATTGCCTCCGAGTTTCTAAATTTGCATGATGATAACTTATAAACCATATGGTGTAATCTGTCTTGTAATCTAATAAAACAATCAGGCTAAAAAAAACGTTATATAAATAATAAAACTGTAAAACCCAAGTAAGATAAGAGTTTAAATGAATATTTAATTTAATTAGTTAATCTACCAAAACGCGTATCGTAATAAATTTCCTAAATTTATAACCTGTCAACTTTTTATATAAATCTTCTTTATACTTTTGCATACCTCATTATAATTTATTATATTTACTGATACTATCTCTGGCAAATTGGTCCTGAGCATGACAAAATAATGTAAAAAATAATGATGCTTCTTTTCGATATGTTATGGCATCATACCTTCTTGGGTTTTCAACAGCCCAAAAATTTTTATTGTGTCGGTTATACATCCCTAGGAGTGAACGTTGATTCATCATCCATGTTACGTCCTAAACTTCCTAACTGTTGAAATACAGAGCGGGAAATTAAAAAAAAAACATGATTTTTTTAAATAAATGTGAATAGACATACAACCATGACATTTGGGATAGAGGTTTTTGTTTTCCAAGGCTTTCTTGCAACAATATTTGTAATCATCTGCTACCCTGGAAATCTGCAACCTTAATGGTTTTTCTCGATGAGCCGCCGAAGGTGGCGGATATACGCTTCTACGAAAAATCCGCTGTTGTCACGTTGTCGCGCCTTTATTAGTAGCTGTCTAAAAACAAAATAGTATTTTGACATAAGTTTTTTTCTGTATTATACTTCTTTAGTAATAAATAACACAAATATTATTCACAGTTTAAAATACAATAGTAGAGCTTAATTTGATGTAATTTTAGGAATAAACTAAGTAAAATTTAATTATAATATACTATCAAGTAAATAAAACAGAAACATACTTGGCAGCCATGCATTACGACAAAATAGTATCTGTAGTAACCATTTTCCCGGGTTCTGGTGGATTTTGTTGTTTCGAGTACAGAGGTTCATTCATCGCTAGACAGAACCTTAAAATGTGCGTTTATGATGCCACGCTTATGCCAAATCGATGCTTTCTCCAGTTAAACTAACAGCTCATTGGTTTTTCTATCGTATTGTTTTACACCGCTAATTTGTGTTGCTGACTTCCTATTGCAGACATGTATTTACTTTTTTTAACTCTAAAACGGCACAATTAACAAACAAAATGCATTAGACAAATTGTGTCTAACTAAGTAAAGCCTTCACATACCATTTACAAAATTGCAAATTTTAACACCTAGAAATAACAAAACAAAAATTTTAACACTTTCCCAGGGTAGTACATGATAACAGATATTATTTTAAGAAAGCCTTGGAAAATATAAACATCTATCCGCAATTTCATGCGTCTATAATCCACATTTATAAAATAAAGTAATGTAATTGGGGATGGAGGGCGCAATTACTCCCCTTACCTACGCCAGTAAATCAATCTGGATTTTTATCCGGATTTCTTATTAATAAAGGGAAGTTGAATTGAAAACGTAGCCTTTTCTGTACTTTTGTCCATTGTTGGACTGAAAAAATTTGAAACGAAATCATTTGATATTGGTTCAAAGTTCCTTGGATGCTACCGCAATTAGTTGTTCGCTTTCTTGGACCCTGCCCTCGGGAGATGTCGCAGGCTTTGTGGAAAAAGCTGGGGACTTAACCCAAAGATGAACCTGTAGTTGTATAAAATGGTAATAAGACCCATGATAACCTACTGCTCAGTTGTCTGGGAGGCAAGGGTCACGCTGACCGTAGCAGACAGCCACCTTAAAAGTGTGCAAAGGCTAGCAGCCCAATTATAGGACATCAAAGGACCTCAAGATGGGAAATAGAGGAGGACCAAGAGGTCAGCTCATTGTTTGAGATGCCCTCGGACAGGTCAATCCTTCGTTTCATCTTCAACAGACACTTTCGGATTGTCATACCAGATAGGAAGGACTGGAAAGAAGGCCCTCCAATCAAAGCCGATCATATCTGGTATACAGATGACTCCAAGAGCAACAAAGGAGTAGGAGCTGGCATCTATGCAGACAATCCTAGAAAAAAGATAACCTTAAGTCTTGGTCAGCACGCCACGGTTTTTCAAGCGGAAATCGCAGCAATAATGCATTGTGCCGTGCGGATGAAAGAAAAAGGGAGTAAAGGTAAACACATCGTCATTTACTCACACAGCCAAGCGGTCCTGAAGGCCATCAGTTCTCCAAAAGTTAATTTCAAACTAGTGGGGGACTGTATACAGGCCCTGAAAAAAGTCGGCTTGGCAAACACACTTACGGTAGCCTGGGTACCAGGCCACGAGAGCCACCCAGGTAACGAAAAGGCCGACGAACTAGCCAAAAGAGGATCAGCCATGGAAATGATAGGCCCTAAGCCATTCTGTGGAATCTCGGCAGGCCTCTTTAAAGCATTTATTAAGAGCTGGGTAGACAGAGAATTCTAAAGCTGGTGGGTACAAACACCAGGACAACGACGGGCAAAGCAGTTCATTAAGACCTGCTCGGCCAAGTTTACCTCGGACCTACTGAGTCACAGTCGTAAGGATAACGGTAGGTCAACTAACAGGACATTGCAAACTCAACAAGCACCTGGAAAGAATAGGCCTGTTGGAGGATAGCCTGTGTAGGTTCTGCCAGGAGGCTGAAGAAACAACCGTACATGTGTGGTGCCACTGCGAAGCACTATGTAGGTTTAGGTTTACTAGGCTTGGTGAGGAAAAGCCAAAACCGGGAAGATGTATGGAGTGGCCAATGTCAAGACTCTAGAGTCTAGTTAAGAAAACGGGCCTGAACAAGGTACTCTAAAGAACGATAGGAGAAACCACAATAAATCTGGTAAGGTTGCAGTGGTGGAGGTCATTTTGCCATCTCCGCTCAAATAATCTAATCTAATTTTTAATTCAGAAACATGGTAGCAGACCCAACTTTAATTAAAAAGAATAAAACCACACAGAAAATACTTTTTATCCTTTTTAAAATAATTCAAATGTTGCTAAGAAAGTCGCATTTGAATATGTTAAGCTAATGCGGCACCTATTGTACACCCAGCTTTTTGAAACTCAAAACTTTAACCTTAATATTGCTTACACTGCCTAATAAAATATCTAGGACTTACTGCCAGTTTATAAACTTGACGTTTGATGACGACATATAAAGTATTTGACAACTGCGGCAACGGCATTTATAAATGGTTGTATTAAACGCCATAAGTCTAAGTTGCAACAGCGGCGCGAACGAAACGTCAAGTTTATGATTTGACCTTTTTCGTTGTCAGATGAGCTGCATCAGAAAACCGGGCAAGATTTAATTGGTCCCTACTTTACGTAACTATTGGGATATGTGATTACTTAATTTAAAAACAAACTGTGAATTTGATCTATAAAAGTGAAAAAATGACATGCTGTGACATTATTTATGTTATTATAACATTTTTATCTAGACAATATTTTTGTATTGCAAAAATTACTACTACTGTAATATTAATATTAAAGTTCGCCAAAAATACATCTTCTTTCATGCTTTTGATTTGCTTTTTCCTGCACCTATTTAAAAATTGGGTGTAATGCTGCTCGTCTCTTTCTTTTTATTTACTTGGTAATAGGTTCATATTCACCTTATTGGCAGTCTTCACAGGAAGCTCTTCGTTGGAATAATCCATTATTTGTCTTGTTAAAAACCTTAAAAAAATATTTTGACATACTTTGCGGCTTGGAACATTACTTTTGTTGCCGTAAAAATAATACCGAACAAAACCTGGTTTGATTGTTATTAAACCCAATGTTTTAAAAATTGTACAAAAACTTCAAAATAATTTTTAAAGAAAAATTGCATATTAAAAAAAATACGACAGGGTAAAATAAATAAAAACATCCAAATTGGTAGTTATTGTTATTAAGTAGTAATCCAATTTATTATAAAGCCAATCCGATACAGTATTAGGTATATTACTTTATATGGAGAAAAAGTGATACTTTTCATGGCGAGCTCGTGTTTAACAGCCAAACGGAGAGAGGCTGGTAATAGAGAGCAAACCATGAAAACTATAACTTTTTCCTCCGAATAAAATATGCAGTTTTTTTTCAAACGTCAAAAAATCAATGCAAAAATATCTACATTTAGGAGTTATAATTATTAAAGATAAGTGGGTTCGCAAGGCGGCTTAGACTGGTGTCGGTAAATAGTTAATATAATAATGTAACAAAAAGCTATAAGTGGACAGTGTCAACAATAATTATTTTTTAAAAATTGTGTCTCCGTGCGTTTTAATTCCGTATTGATAAGCAGTTATTGAGTAAGTACATTATTCAATTGAGTAATACATTTTTATTTATGTTTTTAGTTCAATAAATATTGAGTTGTTGACGCTTGTTCTGTTGTTTGTTTGCATCTATGTTGCTATGATAACACTTTTTTCTCCGCCGACGGCAAAGCGAAAAGAAATCCTCCGGCTTTACTGACGTTTGAAGAAAAAAATATTTCGTCAGTATTGAAACTCTTTAATTCAACTATTGTTAGGATTTTTTGTCACTTAATAATTACGGGTTCGAAACGCATCACAAACACCCAAGTTCCTCGACACTTAAGTGAAACAATAATGATTAAATCAAAAGGGGCGGGAATCGTTCTTCCCAGCCGTATATTAACTTTAATAGTCCACTTTGAAAGGCAGGTAGTTCGCCCATTAGACCGGTTTTTTATACAACTTTTATCTAGATCACATAATTAAATGATTTTGTATTTCGGTGATAGTTTCGGAAGCCGTTCAGATAACTATGTGTTATTTTAAAAACGCAACAACTCCATGTTTTTTTTTGGTTCGAGACTAATTACTGGGCTTGAAGCTGTAATATATATTTTTTATAAATAAAGAAGTTGTAGCTAATAATACATATTATAATATTTGTAATAATAACTGTTTTGCATAAAAATCCTCCCCATCAAATTAATTTTTACCTATGTAACCCTTACATAGAGCTGCCATTCCTTCGAGTTTCCCCGGATTTGTTTTAGTTTCGAGGGCGTCCCAAAGAAGTTTAAAGGTGTATGGAAGCCACTGTAGAACAAAATTGTCCAGGCGTGCAGGGCAGCGGGAATAGGGGCATTGACCCCGCGGAGTTTGCGCAATGAATAGTAGGTCAGAGCCGGACTTCCATAATTCTTTGTTACTATCTCTAAAGTTGACATCATCGAATGTCAAATTCAAGCATTCACTGTTTTTTTTTTTTTGCACAAAATTGTTGGTTATTAAACGATACTACCATAGAATTTTTAAAATTATTGTGTAATATTGGATTTTATATCATCTGATATAATATGGAAAGAAGCCTTTTATTTAAATGGTCGATATTTTTGTGAGTTTTGTATTTTTACCAAAAATCTTTGTAAATAAATAAAAACACGATTTTTTAAAATAAATTTCAAACATTGTATGATAGTTTCATGTACTTTTCACCAATTTTGTGATAAAAGAAGGGCAAGATAGTGTAAATGAGTTTAATCTAATCCTAAGATTCTGGTTGTACATTAAAAAGTGAAAATTTTTATAACTGCTTTTTAGGCATATACTTTTCACTAATAACAAACATTCATGACACAGAATAACAGTGGTTAAAAATATTTAGTAACTTTTGGTACCAAGGTATCCATTGTAACAGTATCCGTTATATATTATGTGTCTACAGTATGTCGAGCTTAAAAAGTTGATGATGTAAGTTTAAGAAACCAAAAATCTAATTTCTTTTTTAACAAATACAGAAAAAGTAAAAAGGAGCTTTAACATAAAATTGAACTTTCTTTCATTCCATTAGAGGGACCTGTATATATTAAAATTTGCCTGGTCTGCCCAGTAATTAATAATTTTGATCCTTTAAAAGAATGTACTAAATTATTAAATGAAATAAAAGTACCTAAATGTAAACCTTCTTTCTTTTTAATAATTAACAAAAATACACAAACATTGTGGAAATCATCTAAAAGATAGTTAAGATTGCCTTACTTTTCTCACTGCTATTTCCTATGAAATTTTCATTATTCTATTTGATATATTATTATTTTTTCGGTTACATAACGTTACGTCTCATAAGAAGCACCTAATTTAAATATAAGAAATACTAACCTAAAGTAAAAAATGCCGGGTATGTTACCCTTGGATTTGCAAGACAAAACCATACAACCTCTAATCATTTTGTTACGATGTTATAAGTAACAAACAATAAACACAAAATTATAGTCACAATTTAATAAACACTAATCACTAAAATAAGAAGGTTTTTATCACTCCAAAAAACTTCTGCAACCAAAAAATATAGGTACTCACACAAAGCAAAACAATCGAAACTAATACGGCGCAAAGGGCACAAACCACAACGAAAATGACGAATGAAGAGACGACGACGGTTGACGGTACAGCGCGGATATAGTTTCATACGCGACGCGCGCGCCCTTGCACCAAAAACCTTAGACAGCCCAAGACCAAAAACGGTACTACGGCTCTCATAAAAGTATAATGTGTTGCTTAACTACACACTGATTTATCAGTGTGTAAGTAGGGAACACATTAAATTATTTCGTGGAATTTTGTTATTGCGCAGAATCGGCGGGGCCAATTCTGACAGTTATTTTCATACTGGGCTGGACATTTTTTGATCGAATGGGCCATAGCATTGGGCTTCCATACACCTTTAAACTTCCTTGGGGCGTCCGGGTAACGTCCGAGGGACGTATTGGCATTGTCTCCTATGGCACGATGCAACCCTCAGAAAAATGTATGAAAAATCACGAAAGATAATGCTCCAACGATTTACCCATAAAAGGGTCGACATTCTCTCCCGCGTAAGGAAACCACGTGCTGAATATTGAACGGTCTGAATGTAGAAATCTATTATAAACATCAAATTTAAATGTTCTGTTTCCTAAATCCATTTTTTATTGTTACATGAAAAACCGTGGGTAAAATTTTGTATCAGGTGTATTTTTATTTACGTTGGCCGATAAGTGCTTTTGGTCAGTTCTGGTTACTACTAACAAGAACTAGTTGTTAGTTCTAGTTTTGCTAGTTTCGATTAGTGGCGGCACCAGGATTTACAATTTTTTTAATCTAAAAAGTAAAACATGAGACCTACAACAAATATATACCAAATGCTCACTGATTTTCACAAATTTTCATTTTGGATTTTGCGAAAAAAAGTTGATTTTTTGGATGCCCCTCAGGAAAAAATGAAACTTTTAAATGCAAATCCTCTATTTGCTTCGTGAATAATAATTATACAGCTATAAGCAAAATTTATTCCCAGAACTACAAAAAGGAATGGGAACAAGACCATAAATATAAACAATGAATTTAAAGAAGCAGTCTCGAAAGTATCTATTTTAATTACAAAGTATGTAATAAAGATTATATTGGTGGCGTAGCTGCGGTGAAAAAGCATAATAATTCTAAAATTTTATAGAAAATGTTGTTAAACAAAACAAAATTAGCATTGCTGATTTTATTGCCGGACATAAATTACCAATTAATACTTCTGATCGTTTAACAAATTTATAAAATTTGTTGTTGAATGAGGATGTGAAACTGCACAGGTGTCAAAGATGTCGAGCGGCCGAACAAAATTTACAACACTTATAAGCAATGTCATTGAAAAAACTAGTTTTAAAAAATTAGTAAAAATATTGATTATAAAAGTCAAAATTTTCATTAATAGTTGACGAATCTACCGATTATTCTTCAATTAAGCAATTGGCTCTTGCTGTTCGCCACAACGAAAATTTTAAAATCACTGATGAATTTTTAGCACTAATTCCTGTAACAGATGCGACTGCTAAAAACTTGTACAAAATGGTTTTGGGGCCGATGGTGCTAACACAATAATGGGAAATATAAATTCGTTAAAAACTCAAAATTAGTTCGTGATGAGATGTATTTGTCATTCTCTGGCCTTATGTGTATGTGCAAATGCATGTGAAGGTTTACCTGAAGCTATAGAAAAAATGGTACGAAATACATATAGTCACATGCAACATAGTTTTAAACGAAAATCAGAATTTCAATAATTTTAAACTTTTCTAAATCCAAAACCTCATAAAATATTACATCCAGCTCAGACTAGATGGTTGTCAGAGTTCTAGAGCAATATGAAGCTTTAAAGCTTTATTTTAGTATGGAAACATACGATAGAGTCTCTGGGGCTGTCGAAATTAATAACTTGCTCAATGAACTAGTAACCAAATTATATTTACATTTTTTTTGTCCATGTCTGTAGATATTAATAAAAAAATTTAGTCTAAATCACCTAAAATACCTCTTCCCTATTTAAAAATGTCGTGCGCTGTTAAACTGTTTTTGAGTTTCTATGTGAAACCGGATTATCTAAAAAAGACTGATTTAAAACAGATACAGTGTTGAGACCCCGCAAACTAGGTTTCATTGGAGGAACTATGCATGTATATAGGACCAAAAACTGCAATAGCAGTTACTGAAAATGTATTAAAAAATAACGTACTTTACGAACTCCGTTTGAAATGCCTGAATTTTTACATTAAGGCTGCAGATCAAATTTACAAACACTTTTCCTGCCATTCTCGAGAAATATCTTAAAGAACGTAATTTTTTAAATCCTAAAAATATTAAAAGCATTTGATCATTAGCTTCTAAATTCCCCGGTGTCATTAATGATAATAATTCGTTAGATAGGAAAAAATTCTGATGTCGATTTCGAAATGGAAGATATTAAATTTCAAAACTGGTTGCAATGTTGTTTGTTTTGCCACACAGTTGTGCTTGTGCAAAAAGAATTTTCAGCATAATCAATTTAAATAAAACAAAACAACGAAATATACCAAGTACGGACATTTTGACCGGTATTCTTCAATTAAAACGCCTAATTTCGGTAGTTACGATTTTGAAATAGACGCTGATTTATCGAATAATCATAACAATAAAATGTATCAGGTCTATTTGTTAAATATGTTTATTGATTTCGCAAATTAAATATTTTTTTAATGTTACAAGAGTTTTATGTTTTAATTTATCTTACTATTAAAATATATACCTATATACTCCATAGTCTTAATATCCTCTCACTCCACATTTAATTTCAGATCTGGTGAAATTTTAGTCGAATCTAGTTATTTTTGAAGCGCCATCTAGAAATATTTTAGATTTCTACCTGGCAACACTGAATCAATACAACATTTTCTATAAAGCTCAATGCTTTACTGGCAGTTCTTTCAAACTATTTTTTTAAACATCTAAAGGTCATTTTACATTCTTACTTCTATGATTCTAACTGCCGAAGCCCTTTCTATTTTGCATATTCCCATCCTTAATCGGTTTAAATTGGATTAAAGTGGATGGGTAATCAAAATACACAGGAAGTATTTCATCAGAGCCAGTTAAAGATCAAACAAATATAATTTTTTATGCAGTTAGACTTGACATTATGATTACTATAGGTGAGTTGAAAGTGGGCGAAAGTATAAATCAGTGTGACGTGGGTGGATCATTTTTTGTGAAAAATCTTTTGTTTATAGTTTCATTGTTAAAGCATCAATGGAAGATTAATTTTTCTCTTGTTTTCTCATAACACAAAAGTGTATTTTTGGATGTCGCTAAACAGGCTAAAAAATGAAACAAGCGTTAATATCTAATATCTTTTAATATACCAAATGCTTTAAAGAAATGAATTTATTAAATTTCGCTTTTTTTGACAAGAGAAGAACGCGTTTTATATCCCACAAACATTAAGGGAGGAAGGGGGTAAGGTTAATTTGTGCAAAAAAAAGCACATTTCTTGAAATTTTTTAGGACGACAATTAAATCTATTTATTAAAACTAGTGCTATACTAAAGTATAACATTCAAAGAATATTTTTTGCAATGACAGCATTATTTGGAAGCATTTCGGAAAAAATCCTGTTCCATACTTTTATCGCGGATTCATGTTTTGATGTGTTCTTTGGGAATACCCGCCTTTAAATTTTCTATATATACTCTGGGACCTATACCGAAGTGGTCCCATTTTCTAGAAAATTTCAAGGCGAGTACTCCCAAAGAAAACATATCAAAGTTTTTTTGTTAGATTATCTCTTTTTCAGGTAAAGCTAAAAGGATTTTTCCAAATTTCAATTTTTCACTTTTTGGGAACACTTTGAACTGATTTTTTTTTCAACATTTTAAAACGATCGGTGCAGTAGTTTTAAAGTTATTAGGACACCGACTTTGGAAACGTAAGTTGTAGAAAAAATGCTTTAAAGTTTTGAACTTGAACACTTCAAATTGATAATGTAATACAGCTAGCCGCAGATGCAACAAAATTGAGCCCAACAACGATCGCAATATAAAGAAGAATCGGATAAAATTAGACTAGGATTATGCTTCCAGTATGTCTTCCAAGCGGAAAACTGCAAAAATCAAGATAACAATATGTTTGAAAAATATAATTCGTGACACCATTTATTCTATGTACGTCAGAACCCTCTCGGAAACAGAAGGACAGCTTTTAGGACGAGGATTAAACTATGCCATAGCTCCAAAGTATTTTACCTACCAGACATAATTAGTAAATTTAGAAACAACAAGGCTCCAAGAACCAGATGCGGAAGAACTTGATGGAAAGTAAGAACCGTTTTAGAAACAAAACAAAGTAACCCCAATAATATCACCAAAAAAAAATTAAACAGCCTTAAAAAACCCTTTTAAAAAAATACATCCATCAAACCCCTTTCCCGCAGACAAAGGAAATGCACTGTAGTCATGGATACATTCACCTATGATGAAAAAAATTTACGAAGTTCTTCGTAAAGGCAAATACAGATCTTTGGTCAACACCCAATAGAAAACAAAATTTACAGGACTTTAAGAAAATAAAAAACTTTTGAGGACGAAACTAGAACAACTCCAACACCTCATAATAGTAAGCCTCCACATCTATGTGGACTACCAAAATACACAAGGACAATATACCTTTAGCCATTCACTAGCTCTAGGAATGCACCCACGACTGCAACTGGCAAAATACCTTTTTAGAACTGATTAAACCCTTAGTCGGTAAGTTACCATCCTTTGTTAAAAACTCTAGTCATTTTGTTGAGATTCTCAATAATGTAGAAATAGGACCAAACGATACTTTCGTAAGCTTTAATGTAGAAAGTCTATATACAAATGTACCAGTAGAAGGATCGTAAAGCACCATTCGGGCCAAGCTCAACAAAGATGATATCTTAGTAGAACGCACCACCTTGCCGCTGAATGGAGTGATGGAATTGTTGGAGTTGTGTTCCTAGTTTCTTTAAGTGAAAGATAAGTACTATGGAGGGCGATTTGGGTTCCCCGGGTTCATCGCTCTCTCCAGTGGTGGGAAATATTTTATAAAAAGGTCTGAGAAACACGCAATTAATACTGCACTAATCAAACCAAAAGTTGGGCTACATATGTTGACGATACTTCTATTGTATGGACAGGTAATGACGAAGAACTTGAAGGTTTCTTAAAACATCTAAATTGTTTTGACCCTGTATCAAACTCACAATGAAGAAGGAACAAAATTCGGTTCTCCCTTTTTCGTTTTAGTCAAACAAAAAATGGACATATACCCCCCTTTGGTTATAAAAAACCTATCCACACTAGGCAATATTTACCCCGGGAATTCCAATCACTCTAACAAAAACAAAGCAAGGAGTTATACGTACTCTATATAACCGCCAGTGCCCTTTTGTAACAGTAAGAAATCTCTACAAGCCGAAATAAGCAACATAACTAGGGATCTCAAGCAAAACGGCTACAGAAAGAGTTTGGGTTAAGAAAAAATGAAAAAACAAAATAAGACACAGAACTTTAATTTGAACAAGACTTCAAAAGGACCAAATATTTATGACTATTCCGTATATTAAAGAAACTTGAGAAAAGATCTAACTGTAAATGTGGTGAAGTATACATCGGGGAAACAAAAGACCACTAGAAATTAGAGTTGAAGAACACAAAACATACGGAACGAGGTGAAAGTCGAAATCAGGCATTGCCGAACACGCATGGTCAAACAACACCGTATAAATCAATGGTCGGAAAAAAAAATTAAACCCAAAGAGACCCACTGGAAGAAAAGAAAATTTAAAGAATCTGTAATAGTTGAAACAATAAAAATGTATTTAGAAAACCTAGTATAGAATTCCGAATATCGGGGCCCGTTGCTGAAGAGTGACAAGTCGGTCAAGTTTGGGGGAACAACGAATAGTATATAAGGTCGTAGCTTTTAAGAACAGTTTTATTTTATCATTTAAAAAGATTGGAGATACATCCCCAACCCAAAACGTTGTGTATCAATTAAAATAAAAATGGAAGTCCAAGATTTTAGTGTTATTGAAATACAAGATTTTTTTTAAATTTTTGGAGATTAAAGGTGTATAGACGGATGTAAAAATTATAACATACTGCTAAATCATCATTTGTTAATTTCTGAGCGTATAAAAAACATAACAGATTATTAATTTCTTAACGCCTTAGTAAATTTTCTAACCTTATATTGATTGAAAAGGACATTTTTTGATCGAATAGCCTATTGATATGTTTTTCGTGTAAGCTTTAAATTTCATTGATTATGACCCACACGGTAATAAGTCTGAGTATTCCTTTTAAAAATGCTTCTTAACTCGCATTTTACCTTACGCTATGTCAAACTCTCGCAAAAACCAGTTTTTCAAATTTGGCTTTATCCGATTTATCACCTTTTGTTTTTTGCGTATGTTTCCCAAATGAGGCGTCAGGCAACTGCTGATCAACAACACTTTAACACAAAAGCCATCTTGGCGAGCAAGAACGAGCGCCAAAACGGGTAAAATTATTTCAAGTCTTGTTATTCGCATCAAGATTTCAGTGGCGAGATGCCCGGGAATGTCCGACAAAACTACTTTTTTAGTGTCGGTGCCTGTGTGTTAAAAGACATTTTTTTATGGATCGAAATTTACCGGTTTTGTTGTCACGAAAGTGTCTACGGTGATATTTAATTGTTACAAGTATTTGTTAGACAAAAACTAACATACAGTACCCTATTAATTTGCAGATCTCTTTCCGGTTATATTTATTAAAACTTAATTTTTAAATTTTTGGGGATATATTTTAATACGCTTCCTGTAAATGACTACGTTTATGTCCATAAGGTCGTTCAGATGTAGGTTTTATTTTATCCAAAACTTTTAGTCACAAATTTTAATTTAGAGTCGTTTAGCCAAAAAAAAAATCTAAAAAGTAATCCGGTTTTAATCCGATAAAATTTTGACGTAAAAGATATAATAATTTTTGGCTTTCAACTTCCAAACACATATTTTTTTGTAAATTTTTTACTACTTTTAGTATTCACTATTTACTTTATTTGGCAAAACAAATTAAGAGATAAGTTTAAATAAAAAATAAACAACCACAAAACACAAACAAGTAAAATTTCTAACCCCAAAACCGAACCGAGTATCTAAATTAGTTTAAATCCTCACTTCCATCTCTACTTTCACCCAGTATAGGACGCGATTAAAAGCTTACGCTTTTTCGTAGAAATCGACCGCAGTGGCGCGGAAAGAGTGTGTTTTTGCTTGTGAAAATCGTGTTTTTACGTTTTGCGTTGTGCACAAGGTTGTCTTTCTATGGCGAAAGATTGATTGCGCGCGCAGCGTAGGACGTTAGTCTGACAGCAAGCTGGTTGTACGCAATACCAGTAGCAGTCCTTGATTTGACCGGCATTATTTGTGCCCTTTATAATTTAAAAAACTAGCTTAAATTTGTAAAAAAATCGAAATATCTGAGGACTACAGAGCCTGACATCCAGTCTTTCTAACGACAAAGCCCGAAAAAGCTCACGATGCGACATCGGAACGTGTGACTGGAAAGGGGAGAGCTGGTGAATTGACTAGCATCAAAGCAGCATCATAGCAGTTTAGTTCAGCTGTTTACACCATCGTGTTTATCGATAAAATTAATCTAAAAGGAAAATATGACTACTTCCTTTTTATTTCGTTTCAACGTGCTGCTGGTCGGTCGGAGGAGTAAGGTAGTATAGTAGTCCGATTTTTCTCTCTTGCGCAAGACTACCTCTAGTAAGCATATTCTCGAAGTAAATTACCAATATGTATCAAAAGTAGTATAAACGCGGAACTTAAAAAAAATTTACCTTTTGTGTTATGGCACTTCAGGTATTTAACTTCTTTATTTTATAATTTAGATGGCAATTTTTTTTTAATTTTCGGAGAAACCACGAAGGCTGAGGTCTAAGTACTAACGTACCGTGGGTGTCAAGGGTGGTAAGAGGAAGTTTATTCACAATGGACTAAAATATTTGGAAATTTGGAGAAGAAGAGAAAACTTCTGCAGGTAGCAGAAACTATAGTCTGGACACTCCAGGGAAGAAGAAACGTAGAAAGTGAGAAGTTTGGGGTCTCCCTAGTTGAATTGTAAAAAAATAAAAGTTGCTCTGTTGAGAGCTACCAGAAGAGAAATTATACTGGCCATATCCTCAGAGCAGAAGCCGTAAAAATACCTATAAGGAGCGACAGATCCCTTACAACACGTCGGTGGGCAAGAGAAGGAAACTTTTCTCTAAGCGTGGGTTCATTTATAAAACAAACAGCTCTTCCTTAAATGGGAACGAGAATGCTAAGAGTTGTAGAAGACCCCTTTTTTGCAGACATGAAAAAGGAACCTAATTTGGAAAACATACAGAGTCTCCAGAAGAGAAATAATTTCTGACTTAAAAGAGGAATCCAAGCTTTTTTGAAGCTGTAAAGGCTGTTTGTGCAAGTTAAGGTTATTTTGAAAGGTAACGCCGTCAAGATTAAATGACCCTTTTGCAGAACTTGGCCGCTCAGATGAGTATATTTTTCTGATAGCGAAAAATACTGTTTTGGAGGCATTAAGATGGACAAGAGTCAAGGTCTTGTGAAAGAGATATCTGCATTGACCTAAGCTTGTTCTCCAAATCAGGCTAATTGGTTGGTTTTAGTGATGAGGGACCTACCTTATTTATGGTCTTGGTCTTGGTCTTGCAGCAAGACCAAGACCGAGACCAAGACCAAGACAGCCTTCCTCAGCTTGCAAGACCAAGACCAAGACCGGGGTATGCAAGACCAAGACCAAGACCAAGACCGAGGGGTGCAAGACTACGCAAGACCAAGACCTGACCTGGTAAGACTCTTTGCACTTTTGTCACTTTTTTAAATTATTATATTTAATTTTTATACTCAATAAACAGTGTATTTCATACAGACATGACAAAAAATGTGTAATGTGAGAACTGCCCAAAAGGCGATTATTTTATGAGTAACAGGTTTTTTTAATAGAATAATAATTAAATCAATCACTGTTTTTTAAATAAAAATTATCTAAAAAACGATAACTAGTAGATTCAGTAACATGTTTCAAAAAATAATAAGATTGTGGAGCTGTTGTCCTCGACAAAGCTGATATATCCAAAACCGTTTACGACAGAAAAAACTAAGAGTACAAAAGCGTAGAAGCTGAAAATTACTTATTTATTACAAATGTCTTTTTTAATTAGGTATCTAGGATGCCACTTACTGGATCAAAAATTTCCAAAATCCAGGAAAACATTATTTTTGTGCCACACTGTAAGAAGTGGCATCATTAGATTGCTCCTAAAAAGTCCAAGATATAAATGTGTGATGGGTTTTAATTAAAAATAGATATTTTATCATTTTATATAGAAATACTTTTATATAAATGGATTTTAAATTTCACTTCCGTTTACACGGAAAGTCAAAACAATGCCAAAAGTATAATGATGACGGCATTTTTGTCAAACCGAAAATGATATATAAAAACCATCTACGTCGACATTGTACCTAAGAATTTCCAGCAATATACAGGAAGGATTTTTTTAAATGAATTTTTTGCTACGATTTTTCTATTTTAGGTTAAAAGCCAAAAATAAGTGTTTTCTTGAGTGGTAGTGTGGATTTTTGGAAAATCTAAATAGAAAATAATTTTACATTTTACTTCCTTTTTCTATAATTTTTGTATATTCAGTTTTTTACCATTATGAACGGTTTCGGATATATCGATTTTGTCGCACTATCGAGCCACCTTGTATATGCAGAATGTTTATAAGTATTTGTACAACATTTGTGCGGCAAATGTTTGACTAACTTGAACATAGAAAGTTAATAAACTGAAAGGCCCTTAAATACCTTTTTTAATTAGAAAACCAATGTTTCATATCAGAATCATTTTCATGGAAATTTCACATCCAGTTGAAATTAAAAAAAGTTTTTCGCCCTCAGAGTACTCAGTATTGTGATTTTATATGCTTCAAAGAAAAATTTAAATATTTCCCATCACTAAATGAAGCAAGAATAAATAAACTCTGTTACTTATTATATCCTTTTAATCAAATAATTCTTAAATGTACAAGTAAGAAGTTTAAAATTGTATATTTTAAAATCTTAAAGCAAAAATATAGTTCCATCTTTACTTATTTGTATATATTAAATATATATATATATATATATATATATATATATATATATATATATATATATATATATATATATATATATATATATATATATATATATTTTTTATTTAAGATTGCTTAGTTTAAATTATTACTACCAAAAGTAAGACCAGCAAGACTCTTGCAGCAAGACCAAGACCAAGACCAAGACCGGGTGGTGCAAGACCAAGACCAAGACGAAGACCAAGACTAGCCCGGTCTTGGTCTTGGTCTTGCTTCGCTCATCACTAGTTGGTTTAAGAAATTACATATTAGAATGGATTCTTATATAAAAATAATTACGATTTTTTTTTTTTAAAAACATAAGAAACGTCAGAAAAGGTTAATTTTATATAGTACCTTTTTTGTTTCAATTCAACTCAGTTTCTCTCTCGGGTTTTTTGGAAAAAATACACAAGTAAATAAATATATTTATCTTTAAGTGTTATAAGGATACAGGGGATAGCAATAAGGGGTGAAAGTGCAAAATTTTTGGGAAAAAAATCGTCATCGATAATATGTCAGCCATTTTGGCCACTTAAAGTTGAACCCCTAAGGTGTCTAAATCCAAAATACTGGACAGTTAGGTGTATACCGAGGGCAGTAAAACGGGGTCAAACTATCTGAGCGCTTACTTTATACAGGTTGTTTTTGAATTGAATGTCAATATTTAAGGGGGCAATTTTTGGGTTAATTTTAAGAAGAAAACTTTATATGAACGTATGTCCTAAACGTAATAAGTTTTGAGATACAGGGTGGTAAAACTTTCAAAAATAAATAATATATTAATAGTATCTATGTATACTATGTATCAAAAGGCATTTTTTAATGTACTACATTTTTTTTCACCAGTGGCGTTCGTACGGAATTTGACCTGCCTATTTTGGCAGATATTGATGGTACGTCACTAATTTTTCCATGAAATAAAAAATACTTTTGAATTCTTCAATAATTTATAAGCTCTAGTGTTTTTGGTGGGATTTTCTTTACAAAAATTACTTTATACAGATAAATTTCCATTATACTTTTACAACATTCAGTTTATTATCTCAAACTTTTAAAGAACCTCATCCTATATATAAAATTAGATTGTTATTTTAATCAGATATAATGAGCCAATAAGTGAATATCCTTTGTATATGCGGGTGCGTAATAACCCATAAACGATTTCGTAAATTGAACTCAATATGTTTTCAGATTGAATCAGATTTAATGTCATGACATTTCACTCGGCCAAATGTCTTCAATAAATATCCATAATAAAATTAATTAAATGTGTTTGATTACAGGTGTCATTGAAATACTTCGTTATGTTAAAATGGGTGACTACTTGGAAGTGGCGGCTCAAAGATTTCGAAATTTTTTTATCTATACAGGAGACATAGGACCCACCCCAAACAGATGCTGTTAACCCCACGCGTTTGTATTGCCTGAAATTAAATGGTACAATTATCTTTATCACTGTAACACAAGCTCTTTATACTTAAAAATTGTTTTCTACTTGTTAGTACAATTTGCTATAAAAGCGTGTTTTATTTAGTTTTTTTTTACTATAATTTATTTTCTTATTTTTTAGTCTCTAAACAATATCAAAAGTAATCTTAATCAAGAGCATCGTATCATAAAAAAATCCATATGGAGAAGGAAGACCCTACAGATAACCCAACATGATTTCTTTAAAAATAATTCTTTTGTTGCTAATAACCCAATTCTTGCAGCTTTTTTGCTTTTATATGGTAAATGCACAAAGAAATATTTTTTTTATCCTAATGATCCTAGTCAGGACCTTGGCATAAAGTTATAAGATTATTGTATTGTCATTGACCCTTTTCCCTTGTGCAAATTTCTAAGATATCAGAATTCTTGAAATTGGTAAAAATTAAGATGAAAGATTCCGTTGCTAATATAAACGTGTTAAAATAAGAGCTTGGAAAAAGGTAGAAATGCGAACGCCTGGCTCTGTTAATTTACCCTGGCTTGCTTTAACTCCCACTATTTTGCATCAAGAGTAAGATCGAGAATTAAGCCCAATGTTCGGAGCTGTTTTCACACTTTTTGCCAAATTTACTTGGAAATTAAAAATTTACAGCTTGTAAAACAATATTTAAAGTTTTGACTAAATACAAATCAAACACTTCAGGTAATATTGAGTCGTCCAAGATATCACTTTCCTTTAAAAATACAGCAATAAATTTTATTATTTGTTGTTTTTTTTCAATATTCTTTACAAAAGTCCTATTAAACATATCGCAAATAAACTAATTAAATTATCATTGTTTCACCTCAAAATATACAGTTACTTTTTTCTTCATATAAAAAAGGGAAAAGCTAAAGGAGGTGGATGAAAATTCTTAGTTTAACTAAAGCCATTTTATTGCAGGTCATAAGAGTCTAAGTTTTATTTACATTACAATGATTTGGTAAAAAAAATTAGAATGGCAGGTACCAAAAAAAAACTTAAATCTTGCTATTTTTATTAAATTTTTGCCATTTCACACTTCTTTTGATTTTTTATTTTCAAAAATTATATGATGGCTTTTGAGCACCAACATTTTATCTCTTAACATTATACCTAATATGCTTATAAACAAGCATTTATTTATTTGGTGATGTATATATATATATATATATATATATATATATATATATATATATATATATATATATATATATATATATATATATATATATATATATATATATATATATATATATATATATATATATATACACGCAGCCGAGCTATATTGGCATGTAGGTAAAAACCAATCAAATGACGCCCTCACCGGCAGGACAATATATATAAGCGACTACACCCAGGATGCAATTAGCAGTAAGCTTCTAAGCTTTGATAATGGCAATGTGATTTTGCCGAAACGTCAGCAAACAATCTGTCCTTTCAGGACAAGAACACACGAGTTACCGAAAGAAAACGTTAACACATTTTACTCGTGAGAACCTGCGACAAAACATATATATATATATATATATATATATATATATATATATATATATATATATAGTATATATATATATATATATATCGTCCCGTGATTCAAAACTAAAGAATTTTTATTACTTATATTAATAAATAAACTACCTTGTCGTGTACATTATCAAAATTGTAAAATCTGGAACAAAACAAACAAGCTCCTAAAATATGGGAAAATAAATCAAATTTTGGGCCCCACACTTTTTACAACGATTTTGAAAAACCCTCCTTTTCCAAACCCAATTGGCAACATTAGCCATTTATCAAACGCGTGTTGGCGATGTAAAGCACAAAACAACCTCCAAAAATTAGATAACATGTTGTTTTAGAAAATTTTAAAATAAATCATATTTTAAAAAGTAAAGTTCACACTTGACACGGCAATTTTTTGCTTGCTGCTAATCAAATTTTTTATGAAGTATTATAAACTGGTTTATAATACTTTGGAAATCTTTCGGATACAAAAAGAAACACCTGAAAAAAATACTTCAACACACAAGTTCATGTAAATTTTTTTCGTATAGGCATCCTCTTCCGAGATATTGGCTTCCAAACAGCTCTAATAAAATCACGTTTTTAGACATAGTACATAGGTATACTTCAATTTTACTTTAATAGGATGTAATACCAAGTAAGACTCTTTAAATTACCATCAAAGAAAGTGATGTGAATTATTCACAGCAGCAGGGATGGACTAGCTGTGACACTTATAAGCCCTTTTTTACGTCATGTATTGATAAAAACTCTAAACAACGTTTTTTACAAACCTTTAACTAAAAATCCATTTCTGGACGTGTAATAAAATAATATTTTTTATTATACTTAGATACCTGAAAACAACATAAACAAAAAACATCGCAAAAAATGATTTAAGAAAATTGCGATTATTTATTTTTATTTTTAAATCAGTAAAACAAATTAACAAAAAAAAAATTACAAGCTAATTAAATCTAAGAAAATTAATTTTGGACGGAACCGTTATGATTAATGGTTATATTTATTGAACAACTCGTATTATTGTTAAAGCTCAATTCCTTTTGTATTTCTTTTTGTTGAACTGAAGATGTTAAAGCGGAGTATTCGTGTATGTTTTGGTTCTCTTGACTGACTGTTACAGATTTTGTAGTTTCCAAGTTACAAGGCCTAAACAACTTTTGGGATACTTCAATTCTTCTTTGCATGGACTCCTCTATATATCCTTCTGCTACATTGGAAGAAAGCCATCCTCCGTGTCTTTTCAAAGTGAGCAAATCACCGCCGCTTTCTACCAACATGGTAGCCGAAGAACGCCTTAGTCCATGTCCGGTGTATTCTTCGTTATTTTTTAGTTTTAAGTATTTTGCAACAAGTTTTGAAATACCACTGATAGTATGGAACCCAACATGTTGAGCGTAACATCTTTGGTTTCGGTATGCAACAAATAATCTTCTACTCTCCATATTTTTAGGGCGGAGATCTGCGTATTTACGGTAAAGTGTACAGGGATTGAATTTGCAATTTTCATTGGTAATGGTAAAACTTCTTGACCTGTGAGTTTTTCCATCTCGTAAGAACACGACAAGGAAACGCCCATTATCTTTCACATCGTCTAAGCTCAAACGTATTAAATCATCTCTGAGGCATGCGCCGAAGATGCCAAACACTAAAATTACTTTTGCTAGTAGATATTGTTCATCTGAAGCTTCACATAAAAATTTGGTTACTTGTTCTGATGTAAGAACCTTGGATTTCTTTGGTACATATCCTACAGCTTTTCGTTTCAAAAAAGCGATAGTTTTTGGATATTGGTTGTGAGTATTTTCTTTTATTGCCAAACAACTCTTAAACATGGAGAATCGACTCCATAAGGTGGATGACTTCATAGATTTGGCTTTTTCAGAAAAATAAACTAAGAGGATATCGTCACTCACAATTTTGATTCTTTTCTGAGTCCGCCATTCGTTAAAAATGTGATATTCATGTTCATATCTCAACCTGGATTTCACTGGTAATAAATCTGCACTCACTTCTGCCGCTTGTTGTAATATAATATCGGGAATATCCGGATTTTCTTCCAAATCTAAATTCATTTTTTGAAAATGGCATAAATTTTACTGACAGAAAATAAAATATGTCATTAATAAATAAAGCGTTGTTATGAACAGTTTCCATTGATGGATTTTTGTATAAGCGCACGGAAAGAGGGATCGGGAAAAAATCCGTGCGCTGTTCTGAAAATGTCATATTTACTGTATTTTATACACAGTTGAAAATGTAGTATTTTTAGATAAGTATAATAAAAAATTATGTACTCTTCATTAAAATTCTAACCGTTTTCGAAAAAACGTCACTTTACTGACACCGTTCTGTTGGGTCGAATATGAAATAGAGGGATTTTCTTCCATCACCAACATAATAGTTTCAGTAAAAAGATAAACTAACTTTGTAAGTGGATTCAACATGGGCTCTGTGAAGTCTGATACACTCACAGGCACATTTTAATAGGAACAAACATCTCTTTTTAGACCAGGAAAATTACCTAAAATATATACTCATACATGCTCGGAAAAGTACTAGGAATTCATGGTATATATGAGAGGGAGCCTGCCGACCCAAAGTACATCTCGGGTGCATAAAGTACATCCCCGAAATTGCATAATTCTTTTCAAAAATATACAGTCAGTATAAGTCAATAAAATAATGTAAAATACAGGAGAAATTACTCTCTAGAGGTTTTCGGGGGCGCTGATTTCGAATCTGACCTCAAAACACTTTTACGATGCCAAATTACACCTTAAAGATAGGTCGCAAGAATTTTTTTTTTATCTTTGTGACAACTCACGAAGGATTTGCATATACATATATACTATATACTAGACATATACATATATACTCTTAAGTACCAGAGTACCGTGAGTGCCGGGTTTTCCGATGTTTAACCCATCTTTTTTGCCCCCAGTTCCGTCAAACGCTGATGCCCAAGCACTTAAACATGCAAATATTAAAAGCCCTTTTTTTAGAAAACGCGATAGTGCTACCACGGACGTTTTTTAAAAATTTACTACCTAAATATGTCTCCCCGGCGGGGGGGGATTCAACCCGGGGGAATCGCCGGCGCGGCGAGCCGAGGCTCTGACCACTACGCTACCGGAGAGACTAGAATCCGGGTCAAAGGTTCTTTTTGGGGGTTTTTGCGGGCGCTGATTTGGAATCCGCCATTGGAACAAACCTACGACCGACGGAGGTGGCTCTGCGGGGTTAAATTTTGGCCAAAATTGCGAATCTAGAAGAAGCATGAGCCTCAAAAGATTTTTTTTAAACACGGGAGTTTTTGACAAAATTCAAGAAACGACGCGAAGAGAATTTCACGTGCATTACCTGTGTCGACAGTGCCCCGGTACCACGCTTTTTCCGGCTCTTGACGTCCAATATCAAAAATCTTTGCTTTTAATCGGTAACGTGATTTTCTGCTTTCGATCGGCATCGTGGGTCTCTGCTTTCGATCGGCATCGTGGATTTCTGCTTTTGACCGGTATTGAAGGTTTCTGGTATCAATCAAAATCCTCAAGCAAGTAACTCAACCAAAAAAATGTATTTAAGTGTTTTAATAAAATGCTTGGCTATACGACGTACATTTGCGGTAATATTGTTCCAGCGATTTGCGTGTTTAAAAAAAATTCTTCTGGAAATCATACTTCTTTCAGATTCGCAATTTTGGCCAAAATTTACCCCCGCACAGCCACACCCGTGGGTCGTAGGGTTATTCCAACGACGGATTCCAAATCAGCGCTTCCAAAAACAGCCAAGAAGTATCTTTGACCCATATTCTCGCGATCTACCGTTAAGGGGTGATTTTGTCTAAAATTTGTCCCCGTGGAGCCACTCCCGGGCAATATAGGGGTGTTTTAAAGCCAGATTCGAAATCAGAGCCCCCGGAAAAACCCCCAAGAAATAACTCCGACCCGGAATCTCGCGAAAAATCGTTAAGGGGTGATTTTGGCCAAAATCCACCCCCTTGGAGCCACCCTCGGGTATCGTACGGGTGTTTTGAGGTCAGATTCGAAATCAGCTTGGTCGAAAACCCCTTGGGGAGTAACTCTGGTCCGGATTCTCGCGCCCTTTCATGCAGGGGTAATTTCGGCCAATTTTGGCCAAAATTCGCCCCCTTGGAGTCACCCCCGGGCATCGTAGGGATGTTTCGAGGTCAGATTCGGAATCAGCGCCCTCAAAAACCTCCGAGAATAATTTTTACGTTATTTTACATTATTTTATCGACTTTGTATATTTTTGAAAGGATTTTACAATTTCGGTAGTCACAGCTAGTCCCTCCCTGCATCTGTGAGCAATTCACAAGTGCAGGGACGGATTCTTAAAAGTACTGATAGTAATTTAAAGAGTCTTACTTGGTATTACATCTTATTAAAATCAAATTGAAATATTCCTGGTGGTTCATGATTATGTCTAAAAAACTTGATTTCATTGGAGCTGTTTGGGAGTCAATATCTCTGAAGAGAAGGCCTATACGAAAAGAGTTTATATAAACTTTTAGTATTCTTTTCACGTGTTTTTTTTATATCTGGAGTTTTTTCACATTTTCCCAGCACCCTGTACTAGCAAAAGGTTATTTATTTATTCATTCATTTATTTATACATTTATACGTTGACTAATCATAAAATCTTAAAAACTACTTGACCTATAAAGATGAAATTTGACGCGGAGGTAGATTATGTGTAGGAGACGTCAGCTATGAAAGGATTTTGGAAAATTCCCCCCCCCTCCCCCTAAAAGGGCAGAAAGGAGGGTGAAAGTGTTTACGGAACTTTGTCATTTCCCTACTTAGAAGTACGAAAATTGATATAAGGGTTATTGATTACAATTAAAGAGATGAGTTACATCCTTCGGAGGTGAAGAAAGGAATGAAAATTTATATAAAAAATCGTCATTTTTAAAGTTGTAATTAGGGTTCTGATTACCTAGAAGGATAGAAAGTGGTATAATTAGAATGTTTATATAGGAAATTTGTACTCATTTACAAACGCCATTTAGTTTAGAATATGAATAGCAAATGAAAGACGATTAATTTAAAAAAAAAAAGCTCAATCGCGTGGAGCAGGATGTGATGTGGCGGAGAATAAGGGGGGGAGGCAATATCCTGCGAGAACGGGAAATTAAAACGGCAAAAATCGGGTAGTCTGCGCAGGTGAAAAGTTACTAGTAAGATAAACATAAATGCAAAATTTAAATTTTTGACTGTGGGGGCCTTTTTTTAAAATTTTAAAAAAAAATAATGTTTTTTTTCGTTTTTTTTAAAAACCTCAAGATATCACTTTCATTTTAACCATATCATCATCACCTAAAGGCAAACGTATAGCACCGATTAAGGATTTTCTGTTAAAGCAGTGGCGTTCGTGGGGGACGATTTAAATTTTTTTAAAAAATTAAAAAATGGTACGCCACTTTTTTTAAAATTTTAATTGCACACCCCGATCCCCCTGAACCAAATTGAACAAATGTTACCTCTTGAAAATTTTTCGCTACCATTAGCCGTTTAGGAGATAAATGGCATTTTAAAAAGGGGGAAAAAAATGCATTATTCTTTGTGAATAACATCAAATATGAACACACGTAATTAAAAAAAACTTACCAAGTCCACACAAAAAAGAAATGAAGTTTTAAAAAAAACAACACACAATAATAATTAAAAAACTGTACATCTTTCGCGTATGGGACTAAGTTGTCAAGTTGGCGTTGGTTCCTGAAATTTGACGTTTATGTCAAAGTTTGGAATAATTATTTTTTTTTTTCGGTTTTTTTTTTATTTTTTGTTCAAAATTAAATTATTTACAAAAACTGAATATGCCGATATCCACTTTATTTATGGTTTTTGCAACGGAAACTCGGAAGAAGCTTCCAGGGGGGACGCAAGACGATTTAGAAAAAAAAAGACGTCCCCAAAACTCAAGTTTTTTTTAAACGCACCGTTGTTTCCGAGAATATGGATTTTTAGAAGAACCGAAGAAACGTTACGAAAGAGATTAGAGAAACCGAGAAGAGATTCTAAATGCTTTTAAGAAAAAAAAACTCTAAGTAGTCGAAATGTTTTTTGGGGAGTTACGTACGCGCAATTTTTTGTTTCAAAAAAATTTTTTGTACACTCCCCCAAGACGGAAGAAAACCTTATCATTTACAACCTGTCCAACATTTATTACCAGAAGATGGTCCAAGGGGGAATCAACTTTTTCTGGAATTTTAAAGGCAGTCGAAAGAGATAATCGGTTTTTTAAAAAAAAATTATATGGACTGATGAAGCCACGTTCACCAGGAGGGGTAAAGTAAATTTTCAAAAGTGTGTGGTCACATGAAAACCCCCACGAAATTGGGCCCGGGGGGGATTTCAAACCGAATTTAGTGTGAAGGGGATGGTTAGGAGTGCAAGATAATCAGCTTTGCGGCCCCCCCCCCGGGGGTCCCCCCCAAGGTTTTTTAAATTTTTTTGGAAAATACCACCAGATTGTCTAAAAAATTCCTCTCAATAGGAGACCAGAAGCGGGGGTTCCCCAAAGGATGGCGCACCAGCCCATTATGGAAATAATATCAGAAATTGGTGCAATAATAATTATCCGGGGCGATGGATAGGTCGTTTGCCGGGTGTACATGAATCAACCAGGAAGAGGCCCAAACTGCTTGGCCCCCCCGGTCACCAGACCTTAACGTTTTGGATTTTTTTTTCGGGGGAAACCCCTTTTGACCTAGTTTACCCCTTTTGCCAGTAGACAAAAGGGGAAACAGTTAATATTAAGAATTCAAAAAAACATGCCATACGTTTCCCAAAAAAAATTGGCATCAAAAAAAAACAGCGGTTAATTCGGTGCGTCGAAGATCCCAAAAAAAGCATAGAAGCTAATGGCATGCATTTTAACAAATTTTTGTAGATTATTATTAAAATTGTTATTGTTTTTATTTATCATTAAGTAGGTACACACTTATAATTATTATAATGCATTGTTTTCTGTTGTTAATTGTTGTAATTTATTATTTTCTATTAAAATTGTGTTTTAACAACTTTCATAATTTAATAATTCCTTATTCATTTAATTGCCATTTATCTCCTAAACGGCTAAGGGTAGCGAAAAGTGTCAAGAGGTAACATTTGTTCAATTTGGTTCAGCGCATCGGGGTGTGCAATTAAAATTTTAAAAAAACAGTGGCGTACCATATTTTTAATTTTTTAAAATTTTTAAAACGTCCTCACGAACGCCACTGCTTTAAAGAAAATCCTTAATCGGTGCTATATGTTTGCCTTTAGGTGATGATGATATGGTTAAAATATGAAAGTGATATCTTAAGAGGTTTTTGAAAAAATCGAAAAAAACATTATTTTTTTTTAAAACTTTAACGCCCTCACAGTCGAAACTATGCATTTTTCGATATAGGCTGTATTTTCTTAATATTTTTAAGTACTTAATACGCTGCCAAAGTCTCCCGATTAAAAAGGAAAATTTAATATATATATATATATATATATATATATATATATATATATATATATATATATATATATATATATATATATATATATATATATATATATATTATATATATATATATATATATATATATATATATATATATATATATATATATATATATATATATATATATATATATATGTTTTATATATATATATATATATATATATATATATATATATATATATATATATATATATATATATATATATATATATATATATATATATATATATATATATAACAAAGGTAACAAATTTCTTGGGTCGGTCCAGGAAAGGGCTAATTAAATTTTAAAAACTTCTTAGTTTAACGACTTTCGAAAATATTTATTTTTTTTTTCAAAAGGCTACAATATGGAAAAAAAAAATTTCAATAAAAAAGCAAATATTTCTCAATTTTAGGTATACTTACAACTAAAAAACATTATTTAAAAAATTTGGGAACATCAACAACAGCTAAATTTTACAAAGTATGGTAACAGGATATTATTATGTTTTTTAAAAAAACCCTATTAATGTTGTTAGTATTTAAGCTGATACATTTTTAAAAAAAATTTTAATTGTTATTAAATGTAAGACTAGTACAGAATGGATGAATTTCTATACCACTTTATTCGTTTCAGGTTTTTTTTTTTTTAACATGTATTTTTTTATAAGTTTTTATTCTCTGGAATGCGAGTATAAGGTCCGGGTTTTTTAGGTTAAAGTTAAGATATTGTTAATTTCTGGAAGATAGATTTTCTTTTTACTGAATTAAAATAATATGCAAAGTTGAAAAATTAGTAATGGTAAAAAAAAAATTTTTAAAAGTAAATATGGATGTCTTAATGATCCCGGGTTTTATTTTTAAAAGCATTTTGTGTATGTACGTGCATGGCTGTGTGAGTGTGAGGCCCTTATCTGTCACCTAAGGGTAAGTGTTTGTGTGTGTGTGTGCATGTGTATGGGTATGTGCGTAAACCATTATCTGTCAACTAAGGGTTAGTGTGGGTGTATGGGTGTATATGTTAGTGTATGTGCACCCCCTTATCTGTCACCTAAAAGGGGTTGCGTTTGTATGTGTGAATTTTTGTGTGTGTGTGCACGTACGTGACCAGCCTAAAAAATTTAGATTTATGATGATGTTTTGTCTATCCCAGATTTTATGTTTTAATATTTTTTTTGCAGCCCTTCGCCCCATTACCATACACTATCCTAGAGTTATATTTAGGTCCAGGGACACGGAAAAAAAAAACTTCTAAATTTTTTAACAAAATATATTTTTAAAAAATCTCTTTAAACAAGAGGTTTTATTTTATTTTAAAATAAGCAATACATATATCAAATATTAACCCAGTCTTAAATTGAAAAAAATACACTTCTTTTTAGTAAGAAATAAAAAAATTCTAAACAATAATATAGGGGAAACCTTACTTAAGAATAACCTTATTCTTATGTTAATAATAAAAAAATTTTTTAGCAAGAAATTACGTGTACTTGATTAAAAGTTATATTTTTTTTTTTTTAGATCAAATCTTCCTATCTTTAAAATAAACTGATTTGGCTTTTTTTTTAAATTTTAACCCAAACTTAGTCCAAGTAAAATCTTTTTTTAAAAAAGTAGGATTGTTCTTTTTTTAATAATTACTTATACTTATTTGGAGAATACTATCCTCAACTCAAACTATTGGTGTCATATACCCAATCTTGGGGGGGAAAAACGAGTCAGGGGCCCCTTTTACTACATTCAGGACGGTATGTAAAGCCCCGGGGGGAATTGGGGGTTTTTTAGTGGTTTTTTTCGAGTTAAAA
>JAHBCN010011456.1:0-28976 GCA_019359885.1 Listronotus oregonensis | reverse complement strand
AAAAATGTGTATGTAAAATAAAGGCCAAGTTTTATAAAAAATCTCGGCCTTCAAAAGTACTGGGGTCTAAAATTAGAACAAAGTTCTGTCGAAAATTTTATTATTAAATTATAATTATAAATAACATAATAAGAATTAAAAGTTCAGTTAATTAATATTACAGGAAGTAATCACTACTTTAATGACAATTTAAAATTTTACATATATCTGACAAAGGCAAAAAGCACTTATTACTTAAATCTATAAAAATATAGATTATATTCTGAATGATCAGTTGGAACCCATTGTTAAAAATGTTAATTTTATGACAATAATGTATACAGGGTTTTTTCTATCATTATTTTCATTTAATATAAAAGGTCAAGTATAGACATAGATTGTCATTGGCATGAATAAAGCTACAGTTTAGCAAAACATGTCTGAATAATTTATGTATATAGTGTGATTAAATTAGTGAAACTCAACAGTAATTATTTTTTCATTTTTCTAAAGTAGTGATTAAAAATAATATAAGTTGAATTATATTATCACATTTAAGGATTAACAATTTGTGGGAGCAAAGTTGTAAAATAAAATATTTTGGTATTTATTTATATTATCACTGCAGCATGTGAATAGGATGTAAAACCCACATGTATTTTTATTACTAACTTAAGTGATAAACAATATTTAAGTGGTACTAATACTTAATTTAAACTGATTTAAACCTAATAGTTGTCAATGGCATATTTGGTTTGGTAAATGAAATATAACTTTAAAATGTTAAAGCATGAAAATATTTATTTTTTTAAATTCATGAAGGTTGAGTCAATAATTATTTACTGGGTAATTAAAAGGGGCATAGTTTAATGTATGGTAAAAAATGTTTTTAACGTTCGTCTTCCCACGTCAAAAAAATTACGTAAAGTCCCACGTGGGGTACATTTGTACCCCATGATGAAAATGATACGACTGATACATCAACATGTTTTTAATTATACTTGTACCGGGTGTCTAAATAAGAAAGGACGCCGGCTGTATCTCGGAAAATGTTTATCGCACAGTGTTGGGGAAAAAAGTGGTCAAGAGAAACAGCTAGTGCTAGTAACTGCAATCTTGAACCTAAAAAAGTGATGTTTTTGTGAATTTTTTATATTAACCTAACAAAAAAAACCGTTTTTAAAAGTTGATGATAATTTAAACCTTTTTTTTTGAAATTTTTTTCTGTTTTTTGAAAATAAAGTGGTGGGGGGATTTAAAGGTTTCCGTAAAAAAAACCACGTATCTTCGAAATGGTGCCGATTTTAACAAACTTGGGTAGTTAAAAAAAGCTATTCTCGGGTATTCGCGAAAATCAGTGACCACTAGATGGCGCTGTAAATTTTTCAATAGGCCTATGAGGGTGAACAACAAAATTTTAGTGTGATTTTAGTTTATGCTTTCATCTATCGTTGTTGCTGTGTACGTGTGAACTTCCTATTTTTTGTGTTTTTTCTTGTATTTACGGACTTGTTTCTTAAATATTCAACTATAAATTTTTACCAAGATGCCTCATATTGAAGTGAGTATTTACGAAATTCTCCAATATTTTGGGAAACAGAAGTAGACCATTACAAGAGGGTGAAGCTTTTTTAAAAGCGGGACACGTTATATTATGTTGTATTTCGGGAGGAAATCCAATCTTAGAGTTTATGCCTTCAAACATCTGGCTTAACTTCACCACCCCATGAAAAACATTTAAATAAATAAAGATGTCACCAAGTGGAGATGTGCTTGTTCCTGGCTTTTGTAAACACATTGGGCTACCTTAATCTATGTAAACAGGTCATACAATTATATATTCGAAGGAAAACTAATTTCCAAATAGTAGCTCCAGGATTTATAGTGTCAAAGGCATTTCCATGGCTAGGATATTCACCCGACGGTATAATTTGGGGAATGATGTTCCATCAAAATTAATCGAAATTAAATGCCCCTATGTTGGTGAGTATAATCTACAGACCATTTCTGTATCTATTAATATCTTCATATCATCAGAAACTTCTAAATTGTAATTTTTGTTTTAGGGAAAGAAAAAGGACCGAAAGTTTTGTCGAGTCATGTGACTATTTAGAGAGCACAAATTCTGACATAAGACTGAAAAAAAAAACACTTATTGGGCCAAGTGCAATTAGGAATGGCGCTCTTAGGTTTGAAATACCCCTCTGATAATTTATTAGCCATTCGAAGACTTACCTGGAAGTTAGTGTCAATTTTGATGAAAGCTTTCCAAAAATTAATTCAAAAAATAACCGATAATTATTTTGTACACATGTTACATGTTTACTGTTTAAATAAAGACTGACTAGTAACTTGACGTGTTTTGTTAATAACTTCTAATAGCCTGTTTGCTGAAACTGTAAAGGAGATGTTCGATTACACATAGTCTTGAACTTGGTTTTTTTAGTAAGAAAATCTTAACAGGAAACTAGGAATATATATTCTTTATTAAACATTACAGTTCCTTAGAGAATGTTCGATTTAAATGTTTGCATTTATTTTGTACATTTTTTAAACTTTGAAGTAAATTTGAGCTGTGATGCAGTAGGTATCAAGGTCTAGGAAGGAAGAAAAACTAATTTTATGATTTAGAGCGTCTTTAAATAATAATAATAATAATAAGCTTCTTTATTTCAAATCATCTTTACATAATACATACATATATACACAAAGATAACGAAATGACGTCAACAAAGAAAAATTTTCAACGTTGTTTGCCAAATCTTAGACAACTTAGGATCTTTCGGAAAATAATGTAATGAAACATTCTTAGTACAGTATGAGGAAACTGAGGCACAGAACATATTTTCCTGGATTTGGTTTCTACACGTCTATGCACAGACTGCATGGTGTCCAACTTTCAAGACCTAAAAAAAAGAAAAAAACAAATAGAAATATGATGTGGCGAATTAAAATGTCAGGTATAAAAAAAATTTCAATCTAATCTTTCATTTCTTGATGAATTTATAAAAAAAAACAATGAAAACCATACAGTAAACAAATGTGTTATTCTAACCTCGAAATATGGTTTTGGGGGTTAATGAATTCAATTAAATTATTAAATTGTCCATTATATATTACAAATATATTTACTTTCCATAAAAAAGATGTTTTCAAGTATCTATAGTATTTTCTTCTATCACAAAAATATAAAGTTTATAACATTACACTACAAATTTATGGCACACTGATGTGTTGTTCACCCTCATTTGACTTCTATATTATCCCAATAGATGTCGCCCCTTTTAAGTTTTTTTGCGAATAAATTTATTATTTGAAATTTTGTTAGTTTCACATGTCGCCGCTGGGGGTTTTTCGAAATTCCGATAGAAATGGTTAATTTTCTCAAAAAAATTAAATGCATTGGTATGTTTTTTTTTATAAAAAAATAGCTAAGTATTGCTTAAACAAACTCGCGAGAACCTTCTCGATATCTTGTACCCTTACCTAAAATTTAGGCCAAAGAAAATTGTATACGTCAATAGCTCAAAAACTATAAAAGCTACAAGAAATTTTATATGACATAATTTATGTATTTTTACGGGACCTTTAATTTAGGTTATATAATCTTTTCGCCTAAATGCAATACTTTACGAGTTATAATCAATAAATCGAATTTTCAAGATGTTTTTTAAGGTATACCCCTGGAATTCGATTTTTGATTATAACTCGTAAAGTATTGCATTTAAACGAAAAGATTATATAACATAAATTAAAGGTTCTATACATAATTATGTCATATAAAATTTCTTTTGCTTTTATAATTTTGAGATATTGACGTATAAAATTTTTGACCTAAATTTTAGGTTAGAACAAGATATCGAGATGTTTTTAGGTTATTTAAGCATCATTAAGCTACTTTTTTATATAAAAAAATCATACCAATGCATTTAATTTTTTGAAGAAAATTAACCATTTCTGTCGGAATTTCGAAAAAAAGCTCTCTAGCGGCGCATGTGAAACTAACAAAGCTTAAAATAATGTAACATTTATAGCCCAAGAATAGCCCTTTTTAACTAGCCCAAGTTTGTTAAAATCGGCTTAGCCGTTTCGAAGAAACACAGTGTTTTTTACGAAAACCTATAAATACCCCCCACCACTTTATTTTTAGAGATACAGCAAAATTGTCAAACAAAAAAGGTTCAAATTATCCTCGACTTTATAAATCAGGTAGAAATCAGAAACATCACTTTTTTACATTTAAGATTGCAGTTACGCCCCCTAGCGGCCATTTTAGAAACTTGAAAATAATTTCCAGCTGTTTCTCTTCACCACTTTTACTAAAAATATTTTTTCTCCAACGCTGTGCTATAAAGATTTTCTGAGATACAGCCGGCGTCTTTTCTTATTTGGACACCCGTACATAAAATAATTTTATAATAAAGGAAAATTAATAAAAAAGAACCTAATTCTCTCTGCATTTAAAACACTTTATTATCTTTCACATAGTGTTGTGCACATACGAAATTTTGACACTCCTTGCAAACTTGACTAGATTTGCGATCTTTATTTCGTTCACATAGATAACAACGTCCACTTGTAAGTTTTTCTTTTTGATTTCAACTGAAGCGGATACCAAATCTGAAACAACATCGCGCATATACTGCCTTAGCGTGTTGCTTAAGCGTCCTAAATGATTATAATTTCGTAAAGTAAAAAAACACGTCAACCTATATTTTTAATACAAGCAGGTAAATAATTTAAAAAAATGTTAAGTCGTAGGTTTTGTTTTAATAAGGTATTATTTTGTATTTAACGAAAAGTTTTTGACTTTTAATACTGAAGTTTTATATACCTTTTATGTTTTTATATAATAAAAATAATAAACACCCAATAACAAAACCTTGAGAAATACCACGATTTATATTATATACAGGGTGATGCGATTTCGACTGTTTTAACAGGAAACTCGTATTTCCTGACCAGATAGAAAAAAATTGACATAGGTCTCTTGGGCTCGATTTTCGAAATTATATGAATGGTGAAAACCGCATCCCGAAATCTCAATCGGTATCCGAGATATAGGGCATTTTTCATTTTTTGGCCATTTTGAAAAAAATCCGTCATTTTTGAAAACTTCCCAAAACGGTGTAAACATTCTTAAGGCACTTTTTTGAGTGGAATCCATTGGAGTACCCAGATTTTTAAAATTATTACTAGTTTCGTTGAAAACATATAAAGCTTAGTTTTTTTAAATATAAATCATAGTTGGCCATGATCTCAAAAAATTGCTTATTTTTTGCTCTTTCCAATGATAGGTTTGTTCCAGCACGTCGAAAAACCGTCACCGAACGATCACGCTCATGCGCAGTGATTAAAGTGCGTTCCAACAGAGACGTGATGGTTATCGGACGATCCTGTTTGTGTACCAACAAAACTTGGGATCGTTTAGTTACGGTTTCAGAACGGTAATTCTGATACATGGCCTAAATTGAAAACTGTTTGGGTTGACTTGCGTATTGAACATCTTGGCACTGGATTTTTGATTTTTAACAGCTGTTTCATGTTTATTGTGTCATATTTCATATTCATATGTTTACCGTTAGGATTATGCAGAAAAGTTAAGTTAATTTAAGTTAACAAAAGTTAAGTTATTATAAATTAAGACATTTGTGTGAAAACATGCCAATCAGTTTAAAAATAACAATAAAATTTAGCATACGTAGGGCAAATCACTGTTAATAGGGTTTTCGTAATTTGTTAACTTCTTAAATAAATATTTGTCCAAAAAATATATAATTTTTCTTACATTTTTTTATAACGCATGGGAAAGACGAGTTTCTGTAAGCCTATTTTATGATGTTATTGTGTGGGAGTTTAATTATTTTAAAAAGGAAACGTTTATTTCATTTTATGATAAGGTTAAAAAATTAAAATAAGTTAAGAAAGTTAAAAGTTGTTTATCTTTTTAACTCAACTTAATTTTTAATTTATGTGTATAATTAAAACCATTTGATCACATAATGATAATCTTTTCTTGTGTGACTTTAACTTATTTTAACTTAATTTAATTTTTCTGCATAATCCTAACTTTATATTAGCGAATAGCGTGCAACGTGCTTTAGCATTTTCTATTTCCTCGCTTGTTTAATTATCCAAAAACATTAATTTTTACACCTCTAAGCACATCATTAAATTTAATTATCTTTAAAGATGAGTGACGATATTATGAGTGATCTTTGCTAACTTTGATCACAAAAGTAATAAGTAGAAAAGTAGGGTTATATTTTTAAAACAAGAAATTCAAAAACTTTTGATTTGACAGTCCCAAAAACGATCCGCAAAGCGATCCAACGTTTGTACTTTTCGTACCGTCACGAAACTATTTTAAGGCCGCGCATGCGTCTAAGCGCACCAAAAACAGTTCAAAAACGATTTCGAAACGATACCGGATTTCTTGTTGGAACAAACCTGATATATTATTATTCATACTTATCTTTGAAATTGAGCGAGATATTTCAGTTTTTTAATTTTTGCTATAGTAGGCCATGGAAAAAAAACGGCACTACTTGTCAAAGTCAGGTAAATTATTTATTTGAGAGGATTGCAAAAATGTATGAAAATTACGAGAAAGTTGACATGTTAAAGTGCTATTTCCTGTCCGGTGAAAATTCCGAGGCCGCAAGTAAATTATATTTGAATAGATTTCCTGAACGTCGTCATCCAGATAAAAGACTCTTTCAAGTTCTGAAATCAAATTTAACAAATTAAGGAAGTTTCAAGAAGCCGAGGCCAAGAACGTATGCAGTTGATGATGAAAGTGAAATTCAGGAACTAAATATATTATGTGAGGTTTTAGACCATCCTAACACGTCTCATCGATCGGTAGCTGAGGTAACAGGTGTTGAGAAAACTAAAGTTTTAAAAACCCTTAAAAAGCACAAATTTAAACCGTACAGAGTAAGAAAAGTTCATCATCTTCAGAATGGGGATTTCCAAAGAAGGGTTACATTTTGTGAGTGGTATGTGAATCAGTGCAGATTGTACAATAACTTCCATATGAACGTTATCTGGACAGATGAAAGCCGAATATTTACTTCAGGGATATATAACAGGTATAATTCGTAATATTGGGCTACAGAAAACCCACATGTTATAGTGCCCGTAAACAGACAAGGACGGCAAGGTTTCAATACTTGGGTTGGGATTTTTGGTGGTGGATTTTTGGGTCCCCATTTTTTTAATGAAAGTTTAACCGCACAAGATTATGTGAATATTTTACAAACATATGTTGCACCATTTTTGGAAGATTTGCCATTAGCGCAGGCTCGAAATATCCATTATCAGCAAGATGGTTGCCCTCCGCATAACGCACGAATTACAACTGATTTTTTGAATCAAGAATTTCCATATAAGTGGATTGGTACTAGAGAATCTATACTATGGCCTGCTAGGTCCTGCGAGTTAACACCATTAGATTTTTTTTATAGGGAAGATTGAAGGATATAGTTTTTAAAGGAAGAACTATCGAAACACGGGAAGAGTTGCAAGTAGCGACTAGGCAAGCTTTTGGTGCGATTAGACCTGTTGAACTAATAAACGCTTGTAATGCAGTGAATAAAAGGTGTTTATTATGTATTAGGGAAGAAGGAGCCAACTTTGAACATCTACTTTGAATAAAGTTTTTCCATAGGTTCTGGTTTTCATTTAAACTCGTTTAATTTTTTAGGCCAATTTTTTTATTATATGTTCATAAATATAAAGTTTGTAATTTAATTGCATTATTTTTTAGTCTGTGTTTGATAGTTGACATGTTTGCATGGCCTACTTTAGCAAAAATGAAACAACTGGTATGCTATTTACCTGACTTTGACAAGTAGTGCCGATTTTTTTCATGGCCTACTATAGAAAAAATTAAAAAACTGAAATATCTCGCTCAACTTCAAAGATAAGTATGAATAATAATATATCATTGGAAAGAGCAAAAAATAAGCAATTTTTTGAGATCATGGCCAACTATGATTTATATTTAAAAAAACTAAGCTTTATATATTTTCAACGAAACTGGAAATAATTTTAAAAATCTGAGTAGTCCAATGGATTCCACTCAAAAAAGTGCCTTAAGAATGTTTACACCGTTTTGGGAAGTTTTCAAAAATGACGGATTTTTTTCAAAATGGCCAAAAAATGAAAAATGCCCTTTATCTCGGATACCAATAGAGATTTCGGAATGCGATTTTCACCATTCATCTAATTTCGAAAATCGAGCCCAAGACACCTATGTCAATTTTTTTCTATCTGGTCAGGAAATACGAGTTTCCTGTTAAAACAGTCGAAATCGCACCACCCTGTATAATATTTTTAAGTAAGACACCCACATTATGTTTGTTACTATTTCTAGATGGCGCCATCAAATTATCATAAAACTAGATGAAAAGCCTGTCTCCGCCAGGCGAGAGACAATATTAAATACCCTCTGTCTCCGTAAGACGCCTTCCGTACGGCTAACGGTAAAAACACTTTTTCCTATTTTTGTCCCGGGGCGAAATTCAAAAAACGTGATTTATTAGGCTCTAGCCACTACTAAAGACTACCACTGTCCAAATTTCATGATTTCAGCTCAAGCCATAACTTCAGAATTACGTGGACAGACAAAGAAATATATATACCTACCTACCTATAAATATATCCACATTAGCAAAATTATATATATATATATATATATATATATATATATATATATATATATATATATATATATATATATATATATATATATATATATATAGATTAAAAAAAAGGTTTTTTGTTTCTTAGGTCCAAGATGGGCATCATGGAACATCGGAGTGTTCCTTTGCATTCGATGCGCCGGGATTCACAGAAATTTGGGCGTACACATTTCCAAAGTAAAATCGGTCAATCTGGATTCGTGGACTCCCGAGCAGGTGGTGTCGCTGCAACAGATGGGCAACTCGAGAGCGAGGGCGGTCTACGAAGCAAACTTGCCAGATAACTTTAGAAGGTATAAAAAAATATTTGATAATATTTTACCCGAGTTTTCAGCAATACCTTCTATTCGTTGACTTGACTAACTTGAAACAAATTCAATAAATCAAAAACAAGTTATTTTTTGAGAAAATGCTCGAACCCAATAGAAATATAAGTAATTTGACAAAATTGGAATATACCTCGTGGTTAAATAATTATGTCTAAAAAGCTTGATTCCTTTGAAGCTCTTTAAGAGCCAATATCTTCGAGGATCAGGCCTACACGAAAAATATTAAGTATATGATTTTATATTCTTTTCGGGTGTTTTTTTATATACGAGAGATTTCCACATATTCTCGGACACCCTTAAATTTTCGGTTCATGTAAAACCAAACAGACACCAGCAAACAATTTGTTATAAGGCTTTGTCAAATCTGATGTACAGCCGAATACAAGGAATGATTTTTTTTCGTTTCATCAATCTCACAACCATTGATTGATTGATTGATTGATAAAATAAATACACAAGTTGAGGTTTTGTCCGCCTCGACACTGCAGCCTACAGGGCTTGTTGTATCTCTTGTGTATTTGTTTCAGTTAAAAAGGTTTGACACCTTAGACAGGTGTAGTAGCCCTTTTACTGTTCTTTCCTGGTCTCCAGCCTCCTGGTGGTTAGTGTCCACCATGAGGTTTTGATTTGTTCTCCAGTATGTAAGTGCAGGGCACTCATATATGATGTGAGAGGCTGTCTCTTCCTCTTCGTCACATAGTCTGCAAATGGGTTCTTCTCTATAGATGCCCATAGTGTGCATATGTTTTCTTAGGGTGCAGTGTCCGGTTATTAATCCTGTCACTATTCTACTCTGATTCCTATTTAGTTTTAGTAGTTCACTTGTCAATGCTTTCGATGGTGAGTCCAATATTGATTTACTGTGATTTTGCCTTGGAATGTGGTTCCAGTATGTTGTGTTTGAATCCACCTAGTCATGTAGCCACGAACCAAGGCTTTTGGTATTCCAAAAACAGGTTCAGGACCCACAAACATTGCTGCGGAGCCTCGCCTGGCCAGGGAGTCTGCATTTTCATTGCCCTGTATTCCCCTGTGTCCTGGCCCCCAGGAAAGTATAACTTTGTTGTGGTTAGCCAGGATTAGGAGGCATTGCAGACAGTTCCAAACCAACCTATCTTATTAATTATATCATAGATGGGCTTGACAACAAAAAGAAGACCGTTTGTATGTATTTCGATCTATCTCGTGCCTTTGACACGGTTAGACATGATTTATTGCTTAATAAATTAAAAAGTTATGGCATTCGTAATAATACGCTTTCCTGGTTAGCTTCCTATCTACGAGGAAGAACTCAAAGTGTTAGGATTAACGTAAAGGGTAATTTGCTTAAATCGGAGCCTTCTTCCATTGATCTGGGAATTCCTCAAGGGAGTACATTGGGCCCCTTACTATTTATTCTTTTTATAAATGATTTAAATACCTAAATCTTACAAATTGTAATGTTTCACAGTTTGCGGATGATACGACTATCGCAATAAGTTCAGAAAGTATTGAGAAACTGTCTGAAGCCATGATACTATTACTAGAAGATAAACCCACTTGGGGATTTAATTTCTACGACGTTCGATGACGTCACTCGATGACAAAAATTCGCTTGTCGGTTGGGAAAGCAGTGTTTAAAGCCTTTTTTTAACGTTTATTGTATTTTGGCATTACTTAATCCATCTAACATCTAAACAGAAACGGAATCATAGATAAAAGTTTATGGGGGGATCGGAATGTCATATAAAACTCGCTGTTTCTGGGGAAAGTTGTCATCAGTGACGTCAGGCGTGCGAGAGAGTAGGCTTATCTCATGCGCGTGGGTTTATCTTTTCGAAATATATCATGGTCTGAAGCTGCCAGTAACTGTGCAGATGAGATGCGGAGATTGTCAATTAAACGGTCTAAGTTTAAATGCGTCAAAGACAGAAATTGTACATTTTTCCCCGACTGTTAAGAATTACAGTATTTACATTCACATAAATGGAAAATCACTTAAGGAGAAGGACTCATCCTTATCCTTGGGGTTGCACATGGACTCACAGTTAAAGTGGACTAAACATACAGATAACTTATGCACAAGATTATCTACCAAGTGTTACGTTCTGCGAAATCTTCGCAATTTTGTAGACATTGACATTTTAAAAATGTACTATTACGCACAGGTTTATTCTGCTATAAATTACTGTATTATTTGTTGGGGAAGTTCAGCAGGTGTCAAGGATCTCTTTTTAGTTCAAAAACGCATTATAAGAACTATTCTTTTTACATCTCAAAGAGACTCATGTAGAGAACTTTTTAAGCAACTACAGATTTTAATAATACCATCTATGTATATTTTGTCTTGTGTTTTACATATTAAAGAAAACCCACACTTAACTGTTAGGTTTTCGGACAGGAACATAGCGTACAACCTGAGAAATACATCCGATATCTTAATAACACAACACAATCTCTCTTTACGGCCAACAGTTGCGTAATTATGCCATCCAAACTGTATAACCATGCCCCATGACATTAAAACCATACAGAGCATTTCAGTCTTCAAATCTAAAGTTAAACAAGTTTTACTTAAACATAGTTTTTACTCTGTAGCTGAATTTTTAAATTGTATTAATTTGTAGGTGGGTTGGTAGATTTACATTTGTGTATTTTTTTAGTGTTTTATTATGTATTTTTTAAATGGATTCTGTTGATGTTTTCTGTGCATACATGTACGTTTAAGGAAATAAAGAATTTTGAATTTGAATTTGAATTTGAACCTTGAGTTGACTTGTTGGGATGCCAAAGCTTTTATGGCCGCTTGACTATCAGAGAAGATAGTAATGTCCCTGCCCTTATATCTCCTCCTCGCAGACAAAGTTCAATGACATATATTTCCGCCTGGAAAATAGTGGCATATTTCCCCAGGGAAGCATAAGCATTAAACCATTACATTCAAAGTAAAAGACACATTAACATTATTTTTTTATCAAACCTTTGGTTTAATGTAATAATTAAGTTTAACTAATAACAATTATTGGTATCGATCATTAAAAAAATAATTTTATCATACTAGAATTTAATTAAACCAATAGCAGTGTCTGAAATATTTTCAATTTATTTTTCCATCAAGCCTATCCCATTTCAACCAATAAACGTATTGTCAGTAAATTCGAGTCCAAAGCCATCGCAATAAATAATTGTAAATGTTTAACTCAGAAGATCGAAAATAGGTCCGAAAAAAGAGAAACTGAACTCTTAATATTTTACTAGGTGTGGAAAAATAAAATGAAATAAAATACAATAACTTTTTTAAAAATAATGGAGAATTACATAAAAACATTAATTAATTAAATATTTAAACAACCCCCATTGACAGCTAAACAATATCCCAACCGATCATAAAATTCATCAGTTAATATTGCGAAATTTTATTACATTCTAACGAAATAGCGTTTTGTAGCTGGTTTAGATTCTCAAATTTTACACTTTTATAAATGACACTTTTTAAGTGATCCCACAGAAATAAGTCATTCTGTGAAAGATCAGATGACCTGGCTGGCCAAAGTATCGGGTATCGTGGACCAATAATATTGCGGTTAAAAGCATTTTCCAGGTACTCTCTAACCATATGGGCATTATGGGCGAGGCAACCATACATTTAGTACTAGATCATTTGATCTTCCCAAACAACTTCTTCCAAGGCGGGTCCAATTTGATTTTGAAATAAGTCCAAATAGGTTTCTGCTGTAAGGTTATAGTCCATAAAAAAGGGTCCAATGATATGGTGTCCGATGATTCCCATGAATACATTTGTTTTTTTGGGATATTGTGTCCGAGTATGAACAAAGCGATGTTCATTTGGTTCATTGTTGAGGGTAAATGCATATTCATCGGTAAAACAAATATTTCTTAAAGAATTCCTATTGTTATTTGCTCTTTCCATCATTTTAAAACAAAATTCCATTCTTCGCTCTTCATCTTCTTTCTGCAGCTTTTGATGTTTTTCGAATTTATACGAATAATATTTGTGTTTTTTCACAGTGCGCAATACCGTTGTATGATGTTTATTTACCTTTTGCCCAAGAACCCTCATACTAACTAATATTAAGATCTCTCTGTTCTCTCTTTCTTCAGCTCTATTTTCGATATCCTGAGTTAAACATTACAATTATTACCACTCGGTCTATTTTTTTCCATAATTTTATTGTACTTTTCTTAAACCTGCTTTTTTACTTAAATTTGAACCTTAAAAGTTATTTTAAAAATATTTCAGGCCTCAAAACGACTCGAGTCTAGAATCCTTCATAAGAGCCAAGTACGAGCACAAAAAATACATAGCCAGGGAATGGGTACCGCCCGCTCTTCCCAAAGTGAATTGGGAGAAGGAGATAGACGAAGAGATGGAGAAGCAGAAGAGAAAGAAAAAGACGATCCTGGAAAAGAGGCCGTTGGCGAACGTCGAGGTTCCTCAGTTACCGAAACCGACCAATCCAAGTCCTAAGCCATTGAGGTCGGTAAATAATACTCCGGAGACCAAGGAAAAGCAGAAACATAACAGTAGCGATTTACTAGGTTAGTAGACATACGGGGTGGTGTGTCGTCTCAGGGGAGATAAAAAATAGAAGTAGTTTAAGATAAAAGGGGTTACTTCTCAGGTTATATATAGAATATATGGGCAATCTCTCGGAATCTAATAGAAAACCCAAAAATATTATGACACGTTTCTACAAACTTTTTTCCTACTAGCCTTTACTACGAAGATACAGGTACATAACAGACAACCCTGGAAATCGTTTTTTTTTTTAATAACTTTTAAGATACTAGGCGCAATTTAATATATTTTTTAATATGATTGTTACTAAATAAGTCTTCTTAAAAGGAACTGACACAATAATAGCAATTTTTTAACACCCTGTATGATAAAGGCTCAACAATATTATTTTTGGATAGCTTAAACCTTAATAAAATAAGGTATTCTTGATTGACATCGATAAAATCAATTGTTTATGAGAAATAAAATATCATATTTGGTAATTTGTTTTACATTATACAGGGAGTTTTCTAATTGTACGTTAATATATAAGGAAGCAATCTTTGGGTCCATTTTAAGAAGAAAACTTCATATGGACGTATGTTTCCAAACATCTTAACTTTTCAGATATAGGGTGGTAAAATTTAATAAGATAAATCATTTATTATTAATATCTGTTATACCACTTTGGATATTTTAAATAACAAAAATGTGGTCACTAAAAACTGCTTCTTCATATATAGTACATTTACCACCCTATATCTCAAAAGTTAAGACCTTTACGACATACGTTCATATGAAGTTTTCTTCTTAAAATGGACCCAAAAATTGCTTCCCGAAATATTGACGTACAATTAAAAAACACCCTGTATAATGTAAAAAAAATTATCAACCACTATATTTTATTTCTCGTAAACAGTTGATTTTATTGATGTCAATCAAGAAAACCTTTTTTTTAGTTTAAGGTTAAAGCTATCCAAAAATAATACTGTTGAAATTTATCATAAAGGGTGTTAAAAAAATTGCTATTATTGTGTCAGAGCTAGTCCATCCCTGGCAAATTAAACAAGCTAAATATGATTTATTGGGTTTATTTTAAGAAGACTTATCTAGTAACCATCATATTAAAAAAATATTAAATTACGCCTAGTATTTTAAAAGTTATTTAAACAAAATGATAATGGTGGGGATATATGTAATGCCTTTGGCAGTTATTTTAGCGGTGTATATGCGAAAGATGAAGACATAGTGCCTAATATTTACAATAAGATTAATGCCCCGGAGGTTGTTCTGAATAGTGTCCGGGTGGAAGATGTAATAGAGGTTATTCAGGAATTAAAGGAGCATAAGGCAGTTGGACCGGATGGCATACCATCTTTTATATTTAAGGGGTTCATAGATAATATTTGTTACCCTCTATTATTCTTGTTTAATCTAAGTCTGAAAACAAAAACATTTCCAGATATTCTTAAAAGGGCAAAAATTTGTCCAATTTTTAAAAAGGAGATAAATCACTTATTATTAACTACCGGGGAATTGCAGTGCTTTCTGTACTTGCTAAGATATTCGAATCACTTATTTTTAAGTCTATCTTTCTTACTTTGAGACAGAGCATATCGGTATTTCAGCATGGTTTTTTAACTGGTAAATCTACAATAACTAACTTAATGTCAATTGCGCAAACTATATCAAATGTTTTAAATGTAAAAGGGCAAGTGGATGTTTTGTACGCAGATTTTGAAAAAGCATTTGATAGAGTGTCATTTAAAATTTTACTTAAAAAACTAGAATTAGAATTTGGCTTTCATAGCAGTTTAGTAGATTTTTTAAAATCATATCTGTATGATCGAGAACACACAGTAAATTTGAAAGGCTACACTTCAAAATCATTTGTTCCTACTTCTGGAGTACCACAGGGCTCCAACTTAGGTCCATTATTATTCCTAATTTATATTAATAGCATTACAACTGTAATTAAAAATTCATCATGCCTATTATTTGCAGATGATTTAAAAATCTACCGTGAAATTAAAACAAATGATGACTGCCTTGCCCTTCAAACTGATATAGATAATATTATGGAGTGGTCTGTAGAGAATAGATTATATTTTAATATAGATAAATGTAACATTGTGACATTTTCTAGAAAACAGACTCTCATCTTATACAAATATAAAATGCAAAATAATATAATAAGACGTGTACGTGAAATTAAAGATTTAGGGGTAACATTTGATCACAAATTAACATTTAATTCGCATCTTAAAGAGATCATCAGCAGAGCTTGCAAAATGTATGGATTTATTGTGCGTAATACCAAGGAATTTACAAATGTTGAATGTCTGAGATGCTTGTACATATCATATGTGAGAAGTATTCTTGAGTATGCTAGTTTAATATGGAGTCCATTTTATGGCTGTTATAAGTATGCAGTTGAGCGGGTTCAAAACAAAATGATTCGGTATGTTTATTTTAAGGAAACTGGACTCTATGATCAACATGTGCAAATCGGTCCATTATACGGAAGATATGGTCTTGAATCGCTAGAAAAACGAAGACGTATATTTGGTATAGTATACTTATACAGGGCCATTAATGGACCTCTGGATGATGTGCATTTTATCTCTAGTATATATTTAAATGTGCCACCATACCCTACGAGGAACCCAATTACCTCCTACCTACCACAGGTAGCCCACAACAACAGACACTTGGGTTCCCCTTTATATAATATATGTAAAACATATAACAGTGTTCAAGATAGGTTGGACATTTTTAATATTAGTTATAGGGGGTTAAGAAGTAAATTAAGTGAAATATTATAATATAGTTATTGTCTTTGTTTTACTTTGTAATTGGATACTTCCTTTGTAAAGAATCTGTTAAGTGAAATGAGTAAAATAAATAAATAAATAAATAAATAAAATAAATAAAAATAAATAAATAAATAAATAAAAAAACGATTTCCAGGGGCGTCCATTAGGTACCTTGTATCTCCATAGGGGAGGGTCATAGGAAAAAAGTTAATGGGAACTTGTCATAATATTTTTAGGTTTTCTATTAGATTCCCAGAGATTGCCCATATATTCTGGGACACCCTGTAAATAACAGGATGTTAATTTTTTTTTAGAATAACGGTTTTTGAAAGCGATGTTTATAGGTATAAGGGGCATTAACTAATGAAACTCCAACTTTTTTGTCTTTTGAATTTTTGTCGTTTCTTGCTTCATTTAAGACATAAAAAATAAAAACCATTTTATTGCATTTTAATTATTGCACCAAAGCATTTTCAAATATTCCAGGAATATTTGCGAACAATTAGGGCAAGTTTTAAACACCTTGTATATATGTCTTAAATTTACAAAAGTAATTAATTTTGACGTATTTTCTAGGTATAAATGGAGATGATAGTTTCAGTAGTTTTATATCCGCTTCACCTGTTCAACCTACGACAAATACTAACGCGAGCACTGAGGATGTCGCTAAAAAGGACGGAACTGGGAACAACGTGAAAAGCGAGGAAGAAAGTTTTTTTAATCAGACGTTACCGGTCGAGAAGGAAAAGGTCAAATTAGATAAGGTATTGTATTATTGAATCGTAGAAATTATTATAGTTTTTGTTAAAATTACTCGCTTGTAAAGTTTCTAGAGAATGGGACTACTTCAGTCCTGGTCCCAGGGTATAGCAAACTGTCCTGTTATTAACTGTGAACTGTGGCAGATCGCCTGAAACACAGCAAAGAAAAAAAACCAAAAAATTCATTGTCTACGTTTCGGTGGCAAGTCTACCACCATTATCAAGAATTATAGTAATTATGGTTATATCATTATATTAAAATTCTTAGAGATTTTATTTTATTTTTTCTTTTAGTTAATCTTGATAATGGTGGCAGACTTCCCAAGTAACACAACTTGCTTTTTAAAAGCTGAGAGAACCGCTACATCACTAAATTATCCAGCCCAATGTTTTATTATTTGTTCTTTACAACGTTCTCTCAAACCTAAAATAGGCGCACTTTATACAGCTAATTTATTAAAGCGTTATAATTTGCCATTATAAATAAGGTTTATTATGGTACAAAATTCATCAGTAATAAAACGGATATATGAGTGTTTTATAGATACTCTAGTAATGTCACTAGATAGCTACATATTCAATTAAACAGCTTGTCAGACATGCGCATTTTTCACTAGCCGGTAGCAAGTTGACAGCAATTTGCTGAATAAATATTTTTATTTCAGTTGCATAAGTAAATTTGGGAAAAAAAAATTTTTTTTTAAAAGGTATTTTATGGTTGTCCCCCTTTTTGCCGATTCTTTTTTATATTATTGAACACGACTGGAAATAAAAGCAGACTGATCTACGATATACATATATATTACACCTAAAATAAATAACTCATTTTAGGAAAGTTTGGGATATGCGGGAATGTGAAATTCACTTGCGATGGTTTTTTTTCTGATAAAATATATAGTTTTAGCTCTTTTTATCAAAGCGCCTTAAAAATAATTAAAAATTGGTTTGAAAAAAATTATATCAAACATTTATTGTTTATGTCGTTTTTTATTTTTAACCTTTAAAATGATACTAGATGTTAAATTTCCATACTTTAATCCCGAAAAAATTATTAAAACACAAACTAGTTAGAGATAAAAAGAAATAATACGCAATTTAATAATGTACAGAGGGCGCTAATCGCGTTGTTATATCTCTTTTGGCTCTAAAAAAGGGTGCTACAACACATTATTGCGTTATTAAACAGTTAGTGGCTATTTGCACGTTTGTGTACCTTTATTTATTTTAAGATTTATTGCATGCATTACCTCCTTATCTAATAATTTTAACTATTTCTGTAGATATAACGTTTTTGTCGTTTCGGTTTTAATTGTCTTAAAACATTCATTATACTTTTTTTTCTTATCAAAATAGCCTGTGCGAACTGCAATTCATCGCCGATACGGTGACGTGAAACTCCAGAAAGACCGGCAACGAATACTTTGGTTGGAGTGCTAAGCAGTATCCGCGGATCTGATTTAAAATGTTTGGAGCCATTATTTAATATAGCTACTAAGTGCTTTAAAACTAACCTGAAACATCCTGGCTCATTTTCGTATCTCTTTAAAAATTTTTTTTTTTTTTTATTTCAGTAGGTGTACCGACTTCTTAAAAGCACGTTATCGTTTAAAATTTTTTCTAATTCTAATAGCTAGTTTTCCCGTTTCTCGTCATTGTCAATTTCAATAAGTTTAGCTTAGCTTAGAAAAACACGACAAAATAGCCGAATGACTTACCGCTGGGCATGCCTGCTTTATAGAAATTTTATTTCGTTGCTGACTACTTAAAAAACCTTTTAAATAACTTTTCAATATTCCAGTAATAAAGCATGTTTGCTTAGAAAGTTATGAGTATGAAACACACAACAAAAAGCATTTAAAAAATACCTTTATAATGGCGTTAATTATAAAGCATTGGGATGCGCAAATTACTGCATAAGGGTTTTATAAAAAGGTTTAAATTAATGGGACAATTGAGGTTTTATTTGTGCTTTATATGGTAGCTTATAAAGCAATTATGCGAAAAACGCTGAAAACTCTTTTTAACAGCTGTGCTTGTCACTTTTATAAAGTTTTGTTAAAGCAAGTATATAAAAGATATATTAATTAGCTTTAAGAAAGTTTTTAAACCCATATTAAAACCATATTGATTAAAAAAAATTTAGTGTAAAATAACACTTTTATAAATATATTAAAGGTCTTTTTTGGGCCCCTTTATAAAAACTTTTATAAAAAAAAATGATATAAAAAGGGGATCTTGTGTTACTTGGGTTTTTCCCCCGGGGAAAGTAGATAAATGTTTTAAATTTGATGTTTTTTTGGGATTTCTTCCTTTTTTCTGTTTCAGGCGATCTGCCAGTTTATAGAAGTCAATAGGGCTTAGCACACTCAGTCGCTATACCCCAGGACCCCAAATGGTCCGGGTGAAAATTTTTCCCAACAAGAACTTATTAAAACATGAATCCTCCACAAAACTATGGAAGATATTTATATTATAATAATGCTTACAGGATAGTATCTTATTTTTCGGGGGCGCGCCATCTATGCCACAATATCAAAACCCGATGCAGGTTCCTTTTTTTAAACCGCTGGCGGATTTCCCCCCGGGGCCTTCACCAAAAGGGAACTTTCAGGCGTTTGGGGATTCCCTAAGCAGGACAATTTTTAAGTAAGAAAGTTTTTGTTTTTTTGTTATTAGGAAAAGTATGTTATTTACTATGTAAATCAGGTAAAAAAATCGGGTAAAAGACACTAGGCTTCCTTTATTTTTACTTAAATTTTACTAAAAGATATGCAAAAAACATATTTTAGTAGAAAGATGATTTGGCTTTTCTCTAGAATATAAAAAAATATATGTTCTTATTTTAAATCCAATAAAAATCAATATTGTTTTTTACATTGTGAAGGGGTAATCTACCCTTGCAACAATATAACCAAAAACATACACATATTTTATTTTATTATTAATATATTTTTTTAATGAACTTCGTGACAATTTAAAAAATGTATTTTTGTTTTTATTTGATTTAATTGATTGTTTTGATTACTCATCAGAGTATAATTAATAATTTTTAACAAATGTACACATGTGGGTGCTCTTTCTATTTGTAAGTAAATTTAAATTTAATTCTTATTAGTTTTCATTTTATTAGGTTCATTTAATTTTAAGAAAAAATAATTAAATATTTATTTATTTATTTATTTATTTACAGTAAAGTACACTACAGGGATAAATCCCTAAATGGTACAAAAATTAATGTAAAAAGGAAATAACATACAAAACATAAAAAAACTTAAAAATACATAAAAAATAAAAAAGCTTACAACACTTGTAACTGCACTACATACAATAGTTCCATTAAGTAAATACTCGATTAAAGGTTTAAAAATTTAATCTTAAATCAGACGTCGCCAAACCTTAGCCATCTCTTAAGAGAATACAGACCAACATTGAAGATGTCACAATTGTGATAATATAACTTATAATTTTGACATATGCGGTCAATAAACGTGTTTTGACCATAATTGGTCCTATGTCCTTTCACGAAGAAGAGGGAGGTGTGACGAGTTCGACGCCTGGGGACCAAAAAATCCACCATACTCAGCAGATCACTACAGTGAATCATCCCATTAACCAGTTTATAATCAAGAGGAGAGCTTGTCTACGTCTATTCTCCAGCGTCTGCATACCACACAGAAGCAATCTAGTTTCATAGCAGACGTCTTGATACGGAAAACGATATTTAAATAACAAATATTTAATGAATTTATGTTGTACTCTCTCAATCCTATCGATATGGCAAACATAACGGGGCTGCCAGATAACTGAGCTAGTACACTTCTTACCAAGCAGTTATACAGTGACATAATGGCCTTCGTGCAGGTGAAGTGTCGGAATTTCTCTTGATGAAGCTCAACATTCTAAATGCTCTGCAAACGATTGTGTCGATATGAAGGTTAAACGATAAGCCTTCGTCAAAAATTACACCCAAGTCATTCACTCTGGAAGAAGTTTTCAGGATTGAGTCACCAATTTTATAGACATTATGGGTTGGTGCAAGAGATTTTGTGAAATGGATAGTAGTACATTTCGCAATATTAAGGGAAAGAGAATTCGCTTCACACCATTTTATAAATCGATTTAAATCGGATTGTAAAGCATAACTATCTGCAGTGTCGGAGGTGAAGAATTTCAAATCATCTGCAAATAACAAGCAGTTACTATTTGTAAAGCAAGACGTGACATCGTTAATGAACAACAAAAACAGTACAGGACCGATGTGGGAGCCCTGTGGCACCCCCGACGTCACTGCTATGTCTCGAGATATCGAGTTTAGCACAACAACACGTTGATAACGGTGATCTAAGTAGGAACCGAGCCACTTTAAGTAACTTCCCGAAATACCGATATCAGAAAGCTTTTTCAGAAGCAATTCATGACACACACTGTCTCAAAGGCCCTGGACAAATCTGTATAGACAGCGTCAACCTGGTGACCAGCCTCAACTGAAGAAAAAAGATAGTTTTGGAATATAGCGAGATTGGTTGCCGTAGAGCGATCACTATAAAAACCGTGTTGTAAAGGAGAAATATAATCTTTATAGGTGGAGAATAGTTCATCCGTAATGATGTCTTCGAATAATCGTAGAAATGATCGAAATGCCTCTGTAGTTAGTTACATCAGCCCTATTTCCCTTTTTGTAGATAGGCACAAGGTTAGAAAACAAGCAGAGGGAAATATCCCCTTATCAAAAGAACTTTGAAAAATTGCACAAAGAGGAGCAGACAGTGTGTCGCGCAGCCCTTTAAGAGGGCTGGTGGTAATCCATCAGGACCCGCACTTTTGTTGAAATCAAGACCTCTGATTCTGGAAGCAACCTCATCAACAGCAAATGTATGATGTGCCAAGCTGAAAAAATGGAACTGGTCCAGACGAGCAACACCAACGCTGCCAGACACAAGAATAGCACGTTTGAAAGTTTCTGCAAAGGCTGAGCTATTTCAGATGAATCTCTAAGCCAAACCGTTATATATATTAAGTTGGGCAAAAAACTTTGTTTTAAATTTTTAATATCGACCAGAAATATTTTACATTTTCAGGCGTAAGCAGTTCGGACTTTGTGACAAAATATCTGTAAGTGTTCAGTTATATTGCCATAAGAGTAGATTTTTCCTTCATGCACCTAAGAATATTTATTTTGATAAAGTGTAAAATAAGTATACAGAGTGACTTTGAAAATGTGGCAAATCTCGCGGATATGAAAAAAGACGTGAAAAGAATACTACCAGTTCATAAAAACTTTTTTTCATATTAGCCTCCTCTTCGGGATATATTTTTTTAATCTTTGTTACAGCTCATGAAGGTTTTTTATATACATATATAATATACAGACAGGGGCACCCTACAGGTATAGCAATGGACCGGACAATTTGCGATTCCCAAGCACTGCAGCCGAGGTTCGCGCGACCAACCGCGCTTTCCTTCAATCCTCAGTAACTTTGTAACCACGGAGGGGTTGGGAATGAACTGCCGTATTTCATGTTTTTCATAATTATTTCCAGTAGGAGATAAAATTCGCTATTGCTTATCAGAGTTTTTTGAATCAAAACAATAATAAAATTATTGTTTCGATTCAAGGAAAAATATCATATTCTAAAAAATACCAACTAAAAAAATAATTCTACATTAAAAAATTAAGTAAAAACAAAGAAAAATCTAAATAAATTAGTTAATGAAGCAAGTATTCAAACAATCCACCGCCTTCCGCTAAACAATACCCTAAGCGATCATAGAAACTTCTTCGAACATTGTTTAACATTACAGGGGTAATTGTTTGAAAAACATTGCGAATTTTTACACGCAATTCATCAACATTCATAGCGCGATCATCCCGAAAACCATAAATTTTGGATTTTGCATAATCCCAAAGAAAATAATCGTTAGGAGCCAGATCAGGAGAGCGAGCGGGCCACGGTTTGGAAAAGTACTATGCAAATAATCCAAAACCAAACGTGTATTATGTGCTGGACAGCCATCTTGTTGAAACCACACTTTATTAAATCGAGGACCTGCCAATCGTCTAATTTCTGGAACTATTTGCTGTTGCAAAAGATCCAAATATTTTTGACCAGTTAAGTTACCATCAATGAAGTATGGCCCAATAACATGTTCCCCATAAATACCACTCCAGACCAGACATTTACCTTTTGAGGACGCTGAGTTCTAAGTTTAAAATACCTATGTAAATTTTCCTGAGACCAATAACGGGTGTGAGTGGGATTATGCCTACCATGGAGTCGAAATGTGGACTCATCAGTAAAGACAATGTTTCGAATAAAATCTTCATTTTCATTTACCTTATTCATCATGTTTTCACAAAACTCCATTCTCCTGATATTGTCCTCAGGATAAATTTCTTGGGTTTTTTGAACTTTGTATGAACGATACATATATTTTTTTTAATATTCTCCTCACCGTTCTTGTACTTAAATCAACCTCATCAAACACAAAGTTGGATTTTCATTAATTAAGGCCAACAAATTAATTTCTTTCGCTTCCCGTTCCTCATTAACTTCTTGGACGTTTTGTATTTTATGGTTTCTGGGAGAAACGCACCCGTATTTTTGGAAATTATTTATAATTCTTGAAATAGTAGTAATTGCAGGGTGTGGCCTATTAGGATAATTCTCAGCAAATATATTTTTTACCCGCTGTAAAGAATTACCCCCATAATACCAATTTTAACTTTTTCCTCGATTTGATAAATATCCATTTTAGGTTTTAAATGTTAAGGATTTTTTAAAAACACACGTGTTCTTACCTTAATTTCACCAGGCGAAATAATTTTTATACATTTATAATTCCTAACAAACTGAAAATTGTGTTACTTTGTTGTTTCTTACTGAACAAAAAAGAATGCATACACAAATAGCGGACGATTGCAAATTCGTCCGGTCCATTGCTATGTACCTAGTAGGTTGCCCCCAAGGGTAATAAACCTAACAAGGAGTGCTCGATCCCATTTAAGCCCATATAAACCAATTTAAATGTCAATTCGGTATTTGTGACGTAATCGGTTTGCCTGTTTGTTTTGTTTACAAGTAATATAAAGTCTTAATTTTTTAAAAATATTATACATTACAGTTCTAATAGTAAGTACATATCCAAAATAGTTTTTAAAAGTTGAATATTTAACAAAAATTAATAAAATAAATCTGCCTTCTGGGCAAAATGGGCAAACGGGTGATGTCCAAACATAACCTATATCTGCGGACAAATAGTAAAAATCGAGCACTCCTTGTTAAGTTTATTACCCTTGGGTTGCCCCTGTCTATGCTAGACATATACATATACATATATGCTCCTAAGTACCAGAGTGCCGGGTTTTCCGATGTTTAACCCATCTTTTTCCGCAGTTCCGTCAACGCTGTCCAAGCAATAAAACATGCAAATATTGCATTTTACAGCACCTTTTAGACAACGCGGTAGTGCCACCACGAACGTTCTTTTAAATAACTACTACCTAAAAGTGTCCTCCGGCTCTGGAAATCGAACCCGGATGGCCGGCACGGCGAGCCAAGACTCTGACCACTACCCTATCGGAGAGACCGGAGTTCTTTAGAGCCCAATATATCTAAAGAGAGGCCTATACAAAAAAAGTTTATATAACTAGTAGTATTCTTTTTACATGTTTTTTTTATATCCAGGAGAATTCCCACATTTTTTCCTACACCTTGTATATATTTACTATATTCTAGTCTAGAGTAAGGTAGGTAGGTAGGTAGGTTTAAAGTAAGTGGGTATAACACCCTTCCACCGCGACCGATCGGTCTATTGTGGCTCACACTCTTTTATATTTCTCCCACCAGGTCCAGACTCCTAATAAATCTGATGACCCTGTTGAAAGATCTTCCTCCCCGCAACATGGTGTATTGCCGAGTTGCGAATCTTAGTCGTGCCGTGCTGGGCACGAACACAGTATGTGTTCTGCCGTTATCCCCTCCATGCACATGCGGCATTCGGCGTCTTCCGTGGCCGATCTTGTGCATGTGGTATTTAATCTGCAGTGTCCCCTGTACAGTCCCACTAGTGTTTTAAGGTGTACCCTTGATTGCTCCAGTAGTTTGACAGTACATTGTTGGTTGGTGAGGCTTGAAGTCCTTCGAGTGTCTGAGCAAGTCCATGCCAGTAGCGAAATTTTTCTTTGTTTCCCAAACTGATATGAACTGCTTGGCCGTTCCATAAGATATACCGATGATCGGTTCCGGCCCTGTGAATTTTGTCTCCGCCCAGCCTTTTGGAAAAGAGGTCTGCGGATTCATTACCCTCTAGGCGAAATGTCCAGGTATCCGCAGTAGTGTAACCTTATTGTTTTGACCCAGTTTGGTGGTTTGGTGGTATTCCTTATAATTTCAGACGGTTTAGTCTAGAGTAAAGTCAAATAATTTTTCTACTAAAATAATCCCTGAAAAATAAAATAATTATTAAACATATCTTACTTTCTTACACTAATATAACTACGTGTATAAAGGAGTTGTAAGTTAAATTGTTTTTTCTAGGTTCCTGGTTATCCTGTTCAAAATGGTTTGCCAGTCGTTCAAGGACAATTTTTACAGCAGTCCAATAGCGGTTTCCAGAACTGGGGTAAAGGAAACGCCGTACAATTTCCAGCGACACAAAATCAGGTATTACAGTGTATATAGCATTTTATGCAGGATTCGTCGAGAATCCGTTTTTTAAGAAATAAACTCTGAAAAAAATTAAAGGAACACTTTTTAATAATCTTGTAAAGAATAGGCTTCATGTTTTTAAACAAAAGGGTTGTATAGCTTAAATTACAGGTCTTGTAAAAATACATAATTCTTGTCATATAAAATTTCTTGTAGCTTTTATAGTTTTTGAAATATTGACGTTTTAAATTTTAAGAATAATCGGTTTTATCTCAAAAACTATAGGAAATACAAAAAAAAATTATGGAACAAAAAATACAGCTTTTTAAATTGTCTATATAAGAAGTTATATAAATATTTTTGATAGGATGAATAATAGAGAAAATATATAATATATTTAACACTTTGTTTTTTTGTACCTTTTTTATATGTGTAAGTTTTTTCTTAGGAATAGATAATTAATCAAATGACACATTCTTTGATTTATTGTAAGAAAATGTTTGTCTTTTGAAATATGTAAACTTGATCGAAATGTAATTAACACCTTAAAAGTTACAAATGGACTAAGGGGTGTTCCGTAAATTTTTTTGAGCAGTATATTTTTGAATTTATTTGTTTAAAAATCCGAAGAAAAGTCAAATTATCTTTTTATTTAAATTTATATTTCCAGAAAACAAATAATCTATTAAAATATGAAAAGTTTTTTATATTGGTGGAGACTGTATAACGTTGCCTTGTGAAAATCTTTTGAATGGATATGTAATTAACGCCTTAAAAGTTACAAATGTACTAAGAGGTGTTCCGTTATTTTTTTTGGGCAGTGTATTTTTGAAATTAATTTATTTAGAAATCCGAAAGAAAGTTCAATTATCTTTTTATTTAAATATTTATTTCCAGAAAATAAATAATAATAACGTTGTCTTGTGAAAATCTTTTGTATGAATATGTAATTAATGCCTTGTATTAATATGTAATTAATGCCTTAAAAGTTACAAATGGACTAAGAGGTGTTCCGGTAATTTTTTTGAGCAGTGTATTTTTGAAATTAATTTATTTAAAAATCCGTAGAAAAGTCCAATTATCTTTTTATTTAAATATTTATTTCCAGAAAATAAATAATAATAACGTTATCTAGTGAAAATCTTTTGTATTAATATGTAATTAATGCCTTAAAAGTTACAAATGGACTAAGAGGTGTTCCGGTAATTTTGAGCAGTGTATTTTTGAAATTAATTTGTTTAAAAATCCGAAGAAAAGTCCAATTATCTTTTTATTTAAATATTTATTTCCAGAAAATAAATAATAATAACGTTGTCTTGTGAAAATCTTTTGTATGAATATGTAATTAATGCCTTAAAAGTTACAAATGGACTAAGAGGTGTTCCGGTTATTTTTTTGAGCAGTGTATTTTTGAAATTAATTTATTTAAAAATCCGAAGAAAAGTCCAATTATCTTTTTATTTAAATATTTATTTCCAGAAAATAAATAATAATAACGTTGTCTTGTGAAAATCTTTTGTATGAATATGTTATTAATGCCTTAAAAGTTACAAATGGACTAAGAGGTGTTCCGGTTATTTTTTTGAAATTAATTTATTTAAAAATCCGAAGAAAAGTCCAATTATCTTTTTATTTAAATATTTATTTCCAGAAAATAAATAATAATAACGTTTTCTTGTGAAAATCTTTTGTATGAATGACTATGTAATTAATGCCTTAAAAGTTAGAAATGGACTAAGAGGTGATCCGGTTATTTTTTTTTGAGCAGTGTATTTTTGAAATTAATTTATTTAAAAATCCGAAGAAAAGTCCAATTATCTTTTTATTTAAATATTTATTTCCAGAAAATAAATAATAATAACGTTTTCTTGTGAAAATCTTTTGTATGAATGACTATGTAATTAATGCCTTAAAAGTTAGAAATGGACTAAGAGGTGATCCGGTTATTTTTTTTGAGCAGTGTATTTTTGAAATTAATTTATTTAAAAATCCGAAGAAAAGTCCAATTATCTTTTTTTTTTAAATATTTATTTCCAGAAAATAAATAATAATAACGTTTTCTTGTGAAAATCTTTTGTATGAATGACTATGTAATTAATGCCTTAAAAGTTACAAATGGACTAAGAGGTGATCCGGTTATTTTTTTTGAGCAGTGTATTTTTGAAATTAATTTATTTAAAAATCCGAAGAAAAGTCCAATTATCTTTTTATTTAAATATTTATTTCCAGAAAATAAATAATAATAACGTTTTCTTGTGAAAATCTTTTGTATGAATGACTATGTAATTAATGCCTTAAAAGTTACAAATGGACTAAGAGGTGATCCGGTTATTTTTTTGAGCAGTGTATTTTTTTAAATTAATTTTTTAAAAATCCGAAGAAAATCCCAAATTTTCTTTTTATTTAAATATTTATTTCCAGAAAATAAATAATAATAACGTTGTCTTGTGAAAATCTTTTGTATGAATATGTTATTAATGCCTTAAAAGTTACAAATGGACTAAGAGGTGTTCCGGTTATTTTTTTGAAATTAATTTATTTAAAAATCCGAAGAAAAGTCAATTATCTTTTTATTTAAATATTTATTTCAAAAATAAATAATAATAACGTTTTTCTTGTGAAAATCTTTTGTATGAATGACTATGTAATTAATGCCTTAAAAGTTAGAAATGGACTAAGAGGTGATCCGGTTATTTTTTTTGAGCAGTGTATTTTTGAAATTAATTTATTTAAAAATCCGAAGAAAAGTCCAATTATCTTTTTATTTAAATATTTATTTCCAGAAAATAAATAATAATAACGTTTTCTTGTGAAAATCTTTTGTATGAATGACTATGTAATTAATGCCTTAAAAGTTACAAATGGACTAAGAGGTGATCCGGTTATTTTTTTTTGAGCAGTGTATTTTTGAAATTAATTTATTTAAAAATCCGAAGAAAAGTCCAATTATCTTTTTATTTAAATATTTATTTCCAGAAAATAAATAATAATAACGTTGTCTTGTGAAAATCTTTTGTATGAATATGTTATTAATGCCTTAAAAGTTACAAATGGACTAAGAGGTGTTCCGGTTATTTTTTTGAAATTAATTTATTTAAAAATCCGAAGAAAAGTCCAATTATCTTTTTATTTAAATATTTATTTCCAGAAAATAAATAATAATAACGTTTTCTTGTGAAAATCTTTTGTATGAATGACTATGTAATTAATGCCTTAAAAGTTAGAAATGGACTAAGA